>VWYI01016856.1:0-124418 GCA_013399455.1 Anthoscopus minutus | reverse complement strand
CAGCGCCGTACGGCGCCCTCACGGCCGCTCGTGGACGTCTCTGGTCTTTAAGCACTCCCCTCACAATTAAATAAGAAAACAGGAAAGCCGCGGAGGCAAAAGCCGCGTTTGTGCCGGCAGCTGCAGCGCTGGGAGAGGCGAGTGCATTGTGCGGGGAGCGGGTGATGGGCGGCCGTCCCACCCCATCCCACGGGACAGCCGCACGCAGGGATGCGCCTGGCGCGGCCCCGGGCGCGGCCGCATCCCGCGCTCGGACCGCGTCCTGCAGGTTTGGCTGCGGCGCATCGGAGCGGGACTCCCAGGGCTGGATGTCGCCGCGGAGCGAAACAAACCTGGAGCAGAGACGGGGGATTTCAGCAATGGCGAAATANAAGGGGGCTGCAAATTGCTGTTCTCAGCTTTTTTCTCTCCTCTCACCCACCCCCGCCTCCCCCGAAAAAAGGCAGTGCTTTCTCTTAGGCTCTTAAAAATGATTCAGAATTTTAACCATCTGCTGTACCCAGAGCTCTTCGCTGGTACTGCACAGCTGAATTTTTGCTAAGGGAAGAAATAAGAAAGCTTTCCAAAACAGAAAACTGTTTGTAAGCCTCTAAAATATTTTAGGGAAACCATTCCTTTAAAAAAAATCTATTTAATTGCGGGCTGAGAAGTGGGTATTAACAGAACTGTAACGTTTCTAGCCTGTTGTGGATTTTTTTGGTAGAAGAGATGCAGGTGTACTGCTCCATCACAGCTTTGCAAATGTAGCGTGAGCAGTTGGAGACTCAAGAAGTGTGCAGTGATGGGAACTGATCATTTTTGTAACGCTGTGATTTTTCAATTCGAGGCTATCTCTGGAAGTGTAGCTGTAGCTGAATGCAGCAAAGGCGTCCCTTTACCATCTGCGTGTGTATATATGGGGGTAAAATAATTTAATGAGCAATATGGGGACTGGCAGAGGAACCATATAACAGCCATGGCCTCCTGAACTACCACAGTATGTCCAGTGCACAAAGGGAGACTGTTCCTAAATAATAAGAGATGGGGAAAAAGCTTTTGGAGTGGTGAAGCTTAAAGGAGAAAGTAGGAGTCTGTAATGTGAAATCCTTACTTCCCATAGATCATATTAACTGTTTAAATGCCATTAACAGCGAATTAAATATTTCAGATGTTCATAAATCAGAATTTAATATTTGTCCAGAGTAAGAGCTAAGAAAATTGGAGGTTATTGGCTCATAATTCATCTACATATTTAAGATCAACTAGCAAGTTATAGGAAAAAGAGATTCTAGTGAAATATTTGAAGCATGCAGTTCCTTTAAAAATTCAGTTTGGATTTTCTTTTTTAAGATCTGTCAATACCAGATTGTTACTTTAAGTCGCTAGTTATTGTTTGTAAGTGTGAGAGCTGTATTTTTTTTAAATGAAACCTCTACAAATAAATATTAAGAAAAGCATTTTCTTTCTGAAGCCAATGCAGAGGCCCAGCTAAGTCTGTTCATTCAATTTAAATTTATTTCAAAAGGCAACATTACAGTGCAGATGTCTCATAGTCTACATAGGTTTATTTATTTGTAAAGCTGAAGATTGGGGTTGTATTTTGTCACCTGTTGCCCATGCAGGATAAAAGGGGCAGAGGGGAAAGATTTACTGATCATGCAAGCTTTTGCAGGCAACTTGTTCATCATTTCAGTACCGATTGGTAAAAACCAGCCACTTTTTTCCCTCTGCTTTTAGGTGCCTCAGAAAATCGTACAATATGTGTGCTTCAGACAGTGCCAGAGAAGCATAATGAGGTGTTTAGTCACAGTTTGGATGTGGATTTGTAGAAAACAGTGCAGGAACTGTGGGCTGGATTTTGAAGGGAATAGTCCTTGTAATCCAAGGCTGCCTGAATCCCAAACTGGTATCCAGGCAATAGCAGCACTAAATTCGCTGTTTGCTTTTTGTTAGGCTCTCGTCTGCTGAACATTTTTCTTTTCTTGCAAGGACTGCAGCATGGCTGGGCATTTTGGTGATAGGGTTTGTTGATTTGTTTTAGGGTTTGGTTTTGTTTTGTTTCTTCTATTAACCCTTGGATTTCTGTTTGCTCCCTTTATTGCAGAGCATCTACGTAAATAGGAATGCAGACAGTCTGGAGTAAGTGTGCTTTTCTGATATGGAATACGTGGATGGGAGGGCTTGGAAGGGTAAACCTTTGTTTTGTGGGCCAGTAAAATACTAATGTGCTAGTATTTTCCCTTATTGTGTATTTGGATTTAAAAGTCAGTGGTGTAGTAGAGCACTCTGGTATAAATGGCAGTCTTACCTAATATTCTGCAGTTTAGAGAACAAAGATTTCTTTGGGAATAACCATGTCTGAAAGACTTCAGTATTGATGTACTCTGCAAGTCAATCATACATATTTTACTGTATGTGCATATACAGCATTATGCAGGTTTTGAGAATTCAGAATTCTGTATTGGAAACCTGTTACGATGTAGGACTGTATGGAGCTGCAAACACCTCAACTTGCAGTGAAGTGTATCACTTCTTATACCCGTATTTTGCTGTGGGTGTACAGTTGTACGTGAATAAATATGTAGAAGATGCTGGTCTTACAAAATCATTTTGGATTTGGTGTTATTTAATATACTACCTGTATGTTGTCATCCCCTAACACACATCTCAACATAACTTCTGTTCTTATTTTAATACTGATTTGTTCTTTCAGCAAGCCTAATAGCATGATTCTGTGGATTCAGGTTATAAATTTAGTTCTAAATTTAAATAAACAAGGAGCATATTTTAATATTCATTTGACAGTCCTAGTGATAGTTAAACAAAAGTATCCTTGTGCAGTTATTTGCAAAAAAAATTGAGCTTAAGTTGCTGAAGCCTAAATATTATATTTTTGCTTTGTTGTTGAATGCTGGAGCTGGTTATTGGAAAACAGTAGGGGTTTTTTGAGATATGGAGGAAGTTTGCTTTCTTATTTGAATTCGTATTGACTATTTTCTGGTTAAATAGAATATGAAATGTCGTATAATCACAGTATTGTTTAAAGCCAGCAGATGATACAATATGCAAAACAGTTCATAGCAACAATCAATTTCCAGATAGTTCTGTGTACTGTCAAATTATGGATAAAAGAAATTGGATGAAATATAATAAGAGTAAGGACATGTTGTCTGATAACTTGCTCTGCAGCATCATTATTACCTTGGGAGAGTTTTAGTGATACATGAGTTAGGAAAGTCTTATTTTTTTTTTTAACTTTTTTAATATAGGCATAGTTCTGCCTGAGTGTCAGATCCATAGACTTTCATAGAAAAGTCTCTCAGCTTGTTTTGTGGTGGCATCTATTACTGCTACAAACATATGTGAAGATTCTCTGAAATGCCCCTCTTCTGTGAATTTTTCAAGTACCAATGGACAATGTCATATAAAACTCTAAAAAGAGATAGCCAGAGGGCTTAGTTCTGCTGTCAGCATAGAACACATTTTCATTATTTTTTTCCTGTGGTTTGAATAGAGATTCAAATCAGGCCTACCAAATTTGTTTGAAATGAAACAGAAAATGCAAATATGTGTGTGTTTGCAAATATATTTATTTATTTCTAACCTGCCTAATTAAATCAGCAATATAGTATCTGATGTCCATTAAAAATTTTGTTTTGTGTTATTTTTTTTAGTGGCTGACTTGGAAAGTGTTTAATGGTTAGTGGAAAAAAAGGGGGAAGAGGGTGTGGCTGCTGCTGGAAGGCTCTGGCCCAGCAAAGGGTCCCTGGCTTGTAGAGAAGTGGTCCTGCATCGGCACAAAATGAAGACTTCTTTTAGGTAAAACTGAATTATTCTGTTGTTCTTGTTAATCAGAAAACAAGTGTGCATGTAATCCTTCTATTTCTGTCTTCCTTTCTATGTCTGTTTCTGAAGGCTGGTCAGTGGTCCTCAGTTAAGTTTGGTAGCTTTATTCACATCTTGTTTTGCTACAGACTTTTCAACTCTTTCCCTAATCATGCATGATAAGAACAACAAAAATTAATTTCAGCTCTGCAGAGTCATAGGAAAAGTGGTTTAGTGTTTTTATTTTGAATAGCCAGTGAGGGTCTGATCCTGTACATGCTGGAGTGGATCTGTACTCATATCTGAATTTTCATTTCCACTCTGCATTGTGCCTTTAGTCCTTGAGCTGGCATATACACACAGATACTTCTGTCTGTAGTTCTTTATTGTTATGGCCACTGCTTATAGTTCCCTATGTTATGGCCACAGCATCAGAAAGTCTTGAAATGAGACTGAGAATATTTTCAGGTTACATTTCTTGTGGGATGAAATTTTGACAGTATTTTTAGAAAAACTGCTGGTTTGCTTTTTTTTTTTTTGAGACATAGGCCTCACTTGTTGCAAGGGCAATTTGTTGAAAATGCTGATTTACAGTTTCAGTTCTGACTAGTTGATGTTACAACTATTTTTATGCAGTGGTACAGTTTTAGCATTCCTTTTTTACCCTTGCTGCTGCAAATATAGTTTGAAAACATGTGAGTTCTACTGATACCATAACTGAAGACAGCTGATGAAACTTCAGTAGTAAAACCACTCACCGGTGTGGTTACAGAATCTGCTCCCACATCTCATGTCTTATATTTGAGCTTATCATCTCTTAATTATGTTTTCCTTCTTTTCCTTTGAAAAGCAGCAGTGTGTGGGTTGTGGTAAGGTATTCTCACAGCTTGGGTGAGTTGTTAGCCACGAGACCAAAGGCTGAGTGTAGCAAACCACTGTATGAGTGGCAATAGCCCAGACACACAACTTGGACTCTTATAATTATTACATGGATTTTGCAAATAATGATGCATGGATAGGAAAAAAGATAGTAGGATTAAAAAAAAACCTGTTATGTAATATATGTTACGAAGCAGAGCACTATATACAACATTCATATAGTAAAAATAAAGTCTTAAAATGTAGATTCTTGCTAATTATTTGTGGTGGCAGGAGAGAGAGTGGGTGGCAAAGTAAAGATGCATGTTTTTACATGGTTTTTTTGACATTTGAATGATGATTGACAGCGTTGAGTCAGGCACCATAGCTATCTTAGAGGATGAGGCCTTTTGCATTAGATAAAGTGCACTAGTCTTTTTTTTTTTTTGCCATTTCTTTTGGCCGCAGAAAAGAAAAGTTGGAATTGCTGCACTGGAACAGGCCCGTGATGTAATTAATGCCAAGTCTACCCTGACGTTTTTTGCAAAGGATTGATTGGTAAGAGAGTGAAGTTGACCAACACCAGATCCTTTTGGAATACCCTGTCCTAGCTGGAAAGTGGGGCAGGCAGGTGCCTTGGCTTTGCACAAAGGTCCATGTAGTCTTTCCAGCAAACAATCCCATCCAACACTGTATTTTTGTAGGCTGTGGATAGAGCTATTCTTTTCCAATTTTTGCTGATGTCCCTTAACAAGGCATTGATTTTCACATGCTCAGGCTGCACATTGAAAAATAATATATTCTTACAGTTTGAATTTACTTCTTGTTTAACTTAGCTGAATCATTTCCCTCTCAAGACTGAAAGCAGGTGAGAAAGTCGGACTAGGGATCCTGACTTTCAGACTGTGTATCTCTGTTGTGTCCCTGTTGTTCATGTGCTCACTAACATAAATAGTTGGATCACTTTATGTTTTCATATATGGGAGTTTCTTAAAAATGACATTGCTGTAGACACCTGCCCTTGCACTCTTGTTACTTCTGTAGCTTTAATGAGGAAGGGCTCATTAGCATTCTCCAGGAAGCTGTTTCCCTGGCAGGCAGATACTAGAAGGATAATGTTTTCAATACAGGACTCTGTTTTCCTGCTTGACTTACCTTGACATTGTTGCATATCCCTGAAAGTTTCTGTTGATTTGTTATGGTGGCACCCAGGTCCTCCCCTTAGAGAATGTTGCAATATGATCTCCTTAGCAATTAAAAAAAAAATTTATTCACTCAGCTTGGTTAAACCCTTCATTAACCCTAGTACTCTTCCCTTGCTTGTCATTTTTGCCACTCTTTATTTTATAGCTGATCTTTCTAGATATGAACTAAAGTTTAAAACTGATACCAGCATGGCCTCTGCATTCAACAGCTCTCAACTTCTCTTGTCAAAATGTCTTTTCATTTGTCAGTTTTACTTTTGGCTCTCTAGCTTGTTTTTAATCATCACTCCAACTTCCAGTTGTGACTACTGTGTTTTCTTTATGGTCTTCATGAGTCACATTGTCAAAGCCCTTTTTAAAGGCTGAATAAATAATAATGAATTCTGTGGATGCATTCAAAGTTAAAAAAGGCATATTTTTTGTTATGTTATCAATGTTGTTTTTCTCCCCATTATGTAATCCCTGCTCAGGCATTAAATTTATAATCTTTTAAAGTAGCCTTCCAGACGATTTACTAAATCACAGAATTCATTGGCATGTAACCTGGATCATCATTTGTGGCTATTTTTGAGGACTGCTATCCTTTCATTCCTGATAGAAAAGTACAGATTTTTACTGGAAGCCTGCCTCCAACCTTGGGCTGCTTTCGAAAGGCTGTGTGTGTCCTCAGAATGGCTTGCCTTTAATTTATCCCTTTATTTCAGCACTTTCTGTTTTGCTGTCTGCTGATATTTCACCCTTTATTTGCAAAAGAATTGATTAATGGGATATGCTGTTTGAAAGGCCAAAGGGGACAATTTTTTTACTTGGCTATCATAGATTTTTCCATCTATATTAAGCCTAAAAACTTCTTCTTAGCCTAAAACGTACCTTTTGGTCTGTCTGGATTTCTGGGCATCAGGAGATAGAGAGGCGTATCTTAAGAATGTGAGGTAGGGTCAAGATTGCTCCATTCCCCCAAAAAATGGACAATGCAAGGATTTTGTGTCACAGAATCATGTTTCCTCTGTTTTCCTGTACAAGAGAAGGGACATCTCATTCCCTTGCTTTCCTGAATGTTGTTTTGGCTTCCCATCTTGGAGGGAGAGTGCTGTTGGCTGGTGTGAAAGTAAAAGAGAACTGCAAAAGAAAAGACTAGAAATTTCCACTGGAAGAAATAGTGAATGCTTATTTTTTATGAATATCCCAGATTAGGAACCCAGATAACAAGAAATGTTAGTATGGTCATACAGGGTGAGAGAAGGCAAGGTTCCTTTTTTTGCATAATTAAATAGCTCAAGGTCATAATTAAGCACTATTTTTTCGGTGGTGTTTCTCGTCTTCATTCTTCACTCCCTTTGTTTCCCAGTACTATTTCAGACTTGCCAGACAATTGTTGTGCAGTCTTCCTGCTTCTAATGTATGTCAATAAATTGTCCTTATGCCACCAGTTCAGTCCTTATGCTCTCATTCTCCATTTTTAAATCTAAATGTCTGAGTATATTCTTTGTTCTGGTTGTTTCAGTCCAGTGCATTTTGGAAAAGGTACTCCTTTGCCTCAGCCTTATAAAAAGCTTTGCTCACTGCTCACATTGCTTTTGCCCACCTGCTCTTTCTGTGTCTAGAGATTTTGTTACCCTTTTTTCCTGACTGATATACTGTGCCTGCACAATCTTTTGAGCCAGAAAGCAGAGTGTTTCCCTTGAAATCGATGAGAAGATCTGATGAACATACAACATTATTTTAAATACCTGCTGTACATTTTTGCTTTGTCTTGGACACAGCCTTTTCTAAACCTGCTGTCAAGACGTTCTGACTCCACTTTCTTTCCTTGACTTCTGGTGTATAATAAAAAGTCCAGTACTATCATATCAGATTTCAGGGAACAGCAGTCAGAGGAAAGTGTGTTACCTGATTTGGTTGTTTCAGGCACAGAACTGGACAGGTGAGAGTTAACCTGTGTGCCAGTCATTCACCCACCTGCAGTGAGAATGCCACCCATCACAGTGCAGACACACTATTTGGAAGTTTCTTCTTTACTCTTGCTGTGTCAGAATCTGCAGTAAGTTTCTGACTCCTACTACTGGGGTGAGAAAGGATCAGAAACTACAGGAGCAGGAGCTGCAGTGGTGGGTGAAGAAGGGCCAGAGCAGGCTGGATGTAACAATATCCCAGCTTGCCACACTTCTTGCATTAATTCATGCTGCTGGAAACTAAAAAGGTGAACATATTGTTATGGATCCATAAATAGCTATTTTGCACAAAGTGTCTGAGAATGGGAGGACACTCTCTCAGCCCTCACCCTGTATAGTTCATGCTGTTTTGTGGGACTCTAGGACCTCGGTTTTTGGAGTTTTGGCTGCTCTTGGTCCTCTTCTCAAAGTTGCTGGTGATAGGTGATCTCACACTATGTGGGGTTTGTCTGTGGCGCTGAGCTCCCTTCACCAAAGAGTTTGATCAAAAGCTTACCCCCTTGCCTGGCTTGATTCCTATTATTTTCTTCTGGAAGCTCTAATGTAATGTTCAGCTTAATTAGAGGTGCCTCTGCCTGAAGATAAAGAAGGGAAAATATCTTTGTCTGGACCACTCTCTTTTGTGTGCTCTTTTCTTCCTATTGTGGCCGTCTAACTGATGGTAACGTCTGCATCCCAGTGAGCCACATCATCACAGATGAGGAAGCCAAGGTACAAAGCAAATTTGGGATCATTCAGCAGGCCGGTGCATTTGAGGTGAGAATGGAAAGGAGATGCTCCAACATGCTGTCTAGCTGTATGTTACCAATGCAGCATTAATTACCTCTTTCAAGAGAGGCTTCTCTTAGTATCCATATTAATAATGATCTTCTGAGATATTATGAGACATTGGTAAGAGAAATCTTAACAGCTAAAATATGTGTTTATTTAGCCTGATAAAGTTTAGCAATCAGCATATGTGAAATTTTGTAGGCAGCATATTTTCAATTTATTTTCCTTGTTTTTCTCTTTGCAAGTAAGCCATCATGGAGTTAGAAACTGTCTACAGCAGCAGGCAACTTCTCTGCCCATCCATAGGCTACAGGTTATTTTAATAATTTCATTTACAGTAGTTACTTTTTCATAACTACTTTAATACTCAATTTTATAAATCAACTCAGATTTTTTCAAAAGGAGATACAAAATAAAAAAAACTTCAATAAGATGATAAGTTTTCACTTAGAATATTTGGATAAATTTAAAAATAACTTTCAAGCAGCTGGCTAGCTCTGCAGAAGTTAACCTGGTTCTGAAACATGAATTTGTACGGACTTCTGCTCTGAAAATAATATGCCACTGAGCCATGACAGCTTAAGGTATCTCTTTTTTGAAGGGGAAGTAGGGTGGGGAAGTCCAGTGATTTAGTGACTGAAGAGAGTTGCCACTTGCGTGAGCTCCATCCCTGGGGATATGACCTTTTTAATCCTCTTTAGTTAATGTATTGGTGATCTTTACTTAGGCAGAGTAAACAGTGCTGTTCTGAACAAAGGGGAGGTCATGCTTCCTGCATTACACTCTGACCCCAGGGTCACGGCCTTTGTTCACTTCTCAATGGGAATTGCTCTCCGAGGGCCACCACAAAATGGAGAACTAATTTCGGCACGTGCTGGCGGAGAATGGCAGAGTATCAGGTTTGCCTCAACTGAACCTCCAAGGACGCTGCACTTGCAGCCAGAGGAAAAGTCAAACTATTTCAAAGAGGACGTATTAGCTCTTTAATTACTAGTGGCCGTGGCACTTAATCCCTCGTTGGACTAAATATATTGCTTAGGCTCTTCCCCCTGTAATTCAGTTGCTCACTTTTCAGCCTTTCTTTTTTTTCTTTTTACCCTTTAGTAGATTCTTCCAAAGGAAGAAGCACAGACTAGTGAAAAATCGTGATTTCTTCCCTTAAAAGAAAGTGAGAAAGCACACGGCAATTGCAGCATCAAAATTAGGCCTCTGAGGTCTCAGAATGAGCCTCGTTTCTCAGCCTGTAAGGAATCGTGGTGCTGTGTCCCAGAGGATTGTATTCAGTACCTTGTCCATAACTTTTTGTGTGTGTTGCAGCACTGCACACACACACAGGGCCCTGTGAGGCCAAGCATGGCAAGCATGGGGTACTGAGTCAAAGAGAACTAGAACTTCCTCATCTTTGTCACTGATTTTGTGCAAAAAGGCTGGGATTTTTTTTTTCCCGTGGCTTTTAAAGTAACTGCTGGCAGAATGTAATGCATCTCATTTTTAGTTGCTGTGACCAGGGAATGTATATAAACATGGAAGCTGAGATAAATTATCTGGAGGATGTGAATACAGTAAAACACCACCTTTTACCAAAAGTTGGTTCTTTTTCACCTGTATGCTCTTTTTGCTCAGCAGTAAAATCAATGAAATAAGTTTTTGATCCTAAAAGAATTAAACTCTAAACACATAACTTCAGTCAGCGTACAGCTTTTCCACGTTTCTTCCTTCTATCAAAAAAAATACCCAAACCAAAACAACCCTGATTGCTGATGACAGCTAAGTTGTGTAAAACACAGCAGGGTTAGAACCGAGCACAAGGGATCTGGGTGTATTGGGGGGAGATTATAATGTTGCCATCACAAGAATAAATAACAGTGCTGTAGTAAACTTTGAGATTTCTATGGCTGTCAGCATGAATAGGATTAAGGTAAAAATGTGTATTTGCATTCCAGTCATTTCAAGTGAAATGTTACGTCCCTTTTTAAGTCCCTTGCAGTTGAATTATTTAAACAAACAGTTCTAATAATCTACTCTTAGACTTAAAAGTACATTCTGTAATACAGCAGAATAAGCTCTTTTAACAAAAGAAGTAGCTGAGCAGCTGAGCCATCGTGCCCTCTGAGTGAAAACTTGCATTCAGAGCTGAACCAAATGTGAGGAGCAAGTGATGCTGACTGCAGCAATACTGAAACCAGCCCTTCTGTGTCTCTTGTTTGTTGCTGAAAATTCCCAAAGTCCAGTACCTTTAGATTACTTATTGGAAGATAGAGTGGAAATGTATATTTACCTGTTTTCCACTAAAAATAATATTGTCAGGTTGGCAATATTCTTTCATGTTACTTAGTTATAATTAATATGTTTACTAACAAAAATACAAAGTCCATCCCCTTTCATCATTTTTTTTTCAGTAGTATTGCTCTTCTGTTATCTGCAGATATAGATTTTAGGAGGACTAAAAAGAGTCTCAGGGCAATGCTATTTGCATTATTAGGGGTTTTTTTTTCTTGCCTTAAAGCATTGATATGGTTGTACTTTCTTTGGAGTTAATGAGCTATAGTAGAATTTTTAAATGTGGATAGCATCTTGGAGTTTAAAAGAAAAAAGTTAAGAAAACACTCAGCCAATATTCAACTTTTAAAATACTTATTTTTCTTTAGAAAGATACGGGAACCTTACAATAACTATGGGAAGTGCCTGATGAAAGGGAAAACTAATTTTTTTCAGAGTGTGTTAAACATTTCAGCATACAATATGATAATTTAGGATGCCATTTTTGCTTTGAATGTTCCTGACTCAAACATCTCAGGATTTTTTTTTTGTTTCGTTTTGTTTTACTGTTTAAAAAAGAGCTTTATCTGTGGCAAGGTTTAGATTAATAGAACGAGCAGAGAATAGTCTGTTTTACTGTGTGAACTTGATTCCTCAGCATTACTATTTCTGGCACTGATTTTTCCAGCTAGTGTACCTGGTAAAGCTTAATGGTTGGTAAGATTTCTTTCATTTCCTAGACAAAGATGTTGCTGAAATTAAAACATGAGCTTCTAATTTTGGTATCAAAATTGTTTCCAAATGTGACCCCTGCAGTGAAAACCAAGTAGGAACCGTTCATATTTAATAGCCTTCTCTATTTAGCAACTGGTGTACATTTTGCTTTTAATATGAAACCATTTCTGTTTCCCTGTTGATTTCCTTGATTCTCTGGACCTCTGGAAATATATCAGTTTAAGGAGGAAAAACATGAAATATTTTTTTAAATTGTCCTGTAGAACATGGGGTTTGGTCAGGCTTTAGGTGTGCTATGGAAATTACGAAGCCTGTTCTTTACGTTTGGAAGATCAACATTTTTCTAAACACTAGGATATATATTCAGGCCTAGTGTAATTCAGCAAAATTCATTTGAAGTGAATGCTGATTTTCCTTATTTGTCTTATGTCAAAATCTGTTCTTCAGCCTTTTCCCATTAAATACTTGAGTAAAAAGAACTATGTGAAAGTGTAAAAAAAGCTACCTGGGTACAGATAGCTGCATATCATACATTCATGTGTGTGTGTTTTTTAAATTAATACTTGGGTGAGCAGAAAATACAAGACAGACGTCAGTTGCACCTGTAAAAATAAAAAGGCAGCTTCTCTGGGAAAGTGCATTGCTCAGTTTTTCTGTGGTAAGAGGATCCTTGCATTTTCCACTGGCGTTAACCCCTTTGGAAGGAAAAATGCATGACAGCCTCAAAATGGTGTTCTCTCTTAGAGAAAGGCAAAGATGAGCTGGAATTGTGCAGTATTTCACTTACAAAAGGACCTTTTCTAATAGATTTCCAATAATTTTCTCAGACTGCTTAGTGTTTTGGCCAGTAAAACCTGAACAATAATACAGTAAAACGTGATACTCCTATAGAAAGGTTTCCCTGTGAGCATGGGATCCCCATTTGAGTTGTGTAAATGCAGCTTTAAAGCAAAACTGTTTTTTCAAGTCCCCACAATGAGTCTGAAGTACCTGTTTTGCTTTCCTCTCTGAGCTGAACACATTTTGGTCTATGCATACAGTGCTTTATTCAGTGAAATCCCTGATGTTCATGTCAGTCTCCCTCCTGCTTCCAGGTGTGGGAGCAAGGTCCTGCATCCAGGCAGTCCCAGAGCAGAGCGCCTTGTTCTCGGAGCATAGGGATGGGTTGTTACGGTAACACCGAGGGATAAAATTCCTGCTCGTGTCATGCTGTTACAATGAACTTCCTTCATCATGTAGGTCGTACTCTGTATTTAAGTAGTATTAAGGTTTTTTGAATGTTGCATTTATTTATGTAACTAAAAAAACTGTGGTCGTGAGCTGTGCCTTCTGTTGATTTTCCTGTTGTAATTCAAATGTAACCCTTCACTAGTAATCTTCAGGCTGCATTATAAAAGTACCATAATTTCTATTGTGCAGAATTACATAAAAAATACTAATTTAGAATCGTGTTCTAGTGGTATTCACACTTACTGGACTGTGGTAGCATGAGACTGTAACTGCATACATACACATACATACCTATATCCAGGTGTCCCATGCTGCACTCACATACAGAAGGGACAGAGTATGTGAATTGGTTGAAAAGATTGCTGGGGGAAGGTGGAATTGTTTAATTTTATTACAGATAAATGACGGAAGTAATATGAGCTTCAGACATCAATTTTAATTTTGGTATTTGGCTTCAAAAATTTTTGAAAAGCAGCTGGCTGTATTTTTAATTGAGTCAGGGAGAGTCCACGTCAAACCAAGTCACATTCTCCTGCTGCCAAGAGACAAAAGGTCCGGGTTTTTCTCCCTGTACAGTTTTCTTACTAAGTTACTTGTTTGCATTAGAAAAAAAGCTGTACAGTTTTCTTGAAATTTTTGGTAGATCAAAAAAATGCATTGGATTATATTTCTGTTGGTAACTTTTTCTGGGAATATGTATTTAAGAGGTGACTTTTTAATATTTCAGTGCTTTGATCAGCCATCTAAAATATTCAGTAAAATGCTTTTAGGCCCTAAGAAAAGTTTGCTAAATTTGAAACTTGAAATTTCCATGGATTAGTCACAGACATCCCCTGGGATGAACTGAAAAAACATAGTTTGCTGAATAAGTCTGGAAGCAGGTTTCACAATTCCCACCCCCCAACCCCCCTCCCCTTTTTTTTTTGTGCTGTGCTAGTTTTAGTATTCATGCTCCACTTTATTAGTGTAGACAACATAGCAAAAATTTCATTTGGTTTTTTCCTTATAAGGGCTTTTGTGTTGGTAATAAACTTCAGTAAAATCACCTTTATTAAATTATGGCACACATTTAATTGTGCGTAGATGCTGATTAATCTTTAAAACAGCAAAGCGGGAAATTAGAGGGAAAAAGAAGATATCTTTTGCACTGAATTTCTGGTTTTCTGGCAACACCAAAATGACCCTGTTTTCTAAAACCCATTTTCCACACCCGTGTGTAGTGGCAGCCCAGGAGGAGCATGGCATCCCAAGCCTTGGAATGGGCCCTTTCTGTCCACAGGGAGAAGAAACCTTTAGTTATATTGCCTTTGCATTTGTGCAGGACATTTCGTTAACTAAAACCAAAACGTAGCAGAATCGTGTTACAGATGAGTTTATAACTTCAGGCATCCCTTCAAAATTCATGAAACTTAATGCATGTGTGACAACTGCAATAAGTGTGACATGACAGAAAGAAAGACAAAAGACTCAAATGACATCGTTCATGGAACACAAATTCTATTAAGTAATGTTCTTTTTTCACAACTATATATTATATCTGTAGCTGATATCAGGAGTGTAGAAGCCTGCATTTATCTGTCCTGATAAATACATTTATGCTTCCAGTAAGTTCATTATTGACTTGATATTATATTTGATTATAATAATAATGTGTCAATATTATTCATGTTAGAAGGGTTTTTTTCCAAGGAGGAGGATTTAAATTTACCAGTGCCAATATATTGTTATTGTGTGAGGTTCCGGTTATCCTTTAGATAGCCAGTCTTAGGTGCACCTTATGTACCATATATTTTATCTTTAATGAGCCCAAAAAAAATGGTAACTTGAACTGTGGAGCTGAAGTTGGCCACATCAATACATCTGATACCAACATTAAGCTCACAAACAGAATTCTGTGTCTACAACCATTTTGGATTTTCTCTGTGTGTAGTAGTTGCAGCTATGCTATGAAAATGATACTGTAATGGAAGTCCCTTTTTATTTTCTTACAGTTTATGCAAATTTTTCATCTTTGCTAACATTTCACTACCAAAAAAAACCACAAAGGAATTTGTGCTCTATGTAAATTTTGTGTGCATTGCAATTCTCTCTGTTGAGGATTGTTGCACTCTGGTGTAATTAAAACATAGATGCTTAATATAAGAGAACTTGGTCACTGGATAGCTCTTGAGTAGTTTAAAAACCTTTAAGTAATTTATGATATAAAGGAATTTTAAGCCCTTTTTAGACCGGAAAAATGGTAAGTTTTCAATGAAGATTTCATCATGTATATTTGCATTCTTTTTCTAGCTTATCATTCTCTAAAACCAACCCTTTTCTTTTTTTTCCCCAATGTGTTATTTTTCCTTTCTTTTTCTTCCCTCCTTTTTTTTTTCCTAGATATACTTTTTTTTTTTTTTTTTTTTTAAAAATCTCCAGCAGCTGTTTCTTCGAGGCTTCTAAGCAGCGGTGCCCATTAGACAGAGGGAGGGCTGGGTTTGAAGCTCCCCCCGCTTGTTTGAACGCGGTGCTCCCGGGCAGGGCAGGGGTGGCCGGAGCCAGCATTCCGGGCGGGCTGTCGGGAATGCGGGCCGGGATCAGGCTCTCCGTGCCGAGGGGCCGCCGCTCACCTGCGGCCCGGCAGCGGCAAGGACGGAGCGGGACCGAGGCAAGAGTTCAGTAAAAAACCGCAAGATAAACAAAATTGTGTCGGTAGCACCCTTAAAAACCTGCTAATGCAGCCACCGCTTTTAATACCTCCTTTCTTGAGGAAAAAAAAAAGACTATTAAAAAATAATCTGCTTGTCCTAGTGCCAGAGTTTCACTTACGTTGATGGCAATTTAATGCCAAGTTTTCTGTACAACACTGTTGTTAAAGTACAGTGTACTGGAGGAAGTGTTTTTGCAAAATTCTTCATTATGTTCTGAAGGGAAGGGTGTAGAAATACATACTCATTCAGCTTGATTTTACAGTTTAGATAATTTCAGAATTGTCTATTCGGTATTTCAGTGTTTCGGCCCCATAATTTAATAGGCCACAGATCCATTGGAATTAATGCAAATTATCCAGCAGTAAATAGAACTTTCCTGAGCGATGTGCACAATGGCACTATGTGAAACACTGTGTGTTTCTCTGAAGTGTGCACCCCTGAAATCTCCAGACTGGTCCTTTCAGGGAATGGTGCACAAGACTGCTTTGCTTTTCTAGATAATTTTAATAATTATTATTTTTAATTCCTAGAGAGTGCCTTTAAACACAAAAGTTGTCTAAATGTTAAGTTAAATTACTCTTGGTGATTTTTTTTTATAATCTACACTGGAATTATTTTAATGAAATAAAAAAAGGAGGAATTTTCACTTTTCTGGATAACTTAATGTTACCAAAAAAAAAAGTTTAATGGGATTATTTAAAAAAACCCCAAAACCTAAACATGTATCTGATCATCTTTTATAAATATTTCTGAAGGCTGTTAGATTACAAATGACCCTATATTGCAAATGAGCTGTATTATCTGGAGAGCAAAAAAATAATGATCTATTTAAAGATGACCTCAGTGTGGATGTCTCTATAATACCAAACTGAGAAGAAAGAACAAGAGATGCTAGTGTGAGTTAAAATACAAGCAAATTCATCAGTGTTCAGCAGGAGTATTTGTAATGATTTTCCAATAGACAGAACTTGTGATAACGGAAGAGAATAGAGATATAAAATTCTGTAATAGTATATAAACTGTGGTATGAAAATACTGGCTTACTATTATTTGCATAATTTGAATTTATTCAAGCATGATGAATCTTAAAATAATTCTTCCACCTCCCTTTTTGGAATTCTGTTTCTATTAAATGAAGCTTACAAGTTGGACTTGAGGTAATTGTTTTCCTGTTTCCTGAATCCCTTATTATTTAGTACTGCACTAACCTAAAGTTAGACAACTTTCAATTTTGCTTCACAATTCTGGTGACAGACAGAATGCATTTGTGTGTCTTCTTGAGGAAGGGTGGATGAATATGAGCCGTAATTGTGTAAAGCCAAGGCACTTTTAACCCTCAAAATGCACCAGAATTATCCCCATTAGGAGCAGGCAAAAGAAGGGATGAACCTTAGCTGTTTTCACATAAACAAAAAATGAGAAAGGAAGGGGCAGGTATGGAGAATAAAGAACAAGAAGACCTATATTTTACAGAAAGTATAAAAATAAATAGGAAGCTAAAAGTCATATCTGAGAAACAAGGGGGAAAGTAATTCAGAGAGCTGATTAAATACAAGTGAAACACTCTGAACTAAGCAATTTGTCTACGTAAGTCCTATCCTTCCCTAAAGAACAGGTCTGTCTTTTATATTTCATTGGCATTGAAAGTTGTTGACTGCACTATCACATGTAATCTCTTTCTTTCTGTGCAGGGTTAACTTTCTCATCTGTGCATGTTCTGTTAAAATAAATGCTATCAGGAATGTCATGCCATTATTTTAAAACAAAAATGATAAAAGTTTTATTTATATGATGACTCTCTGCTGCTAAGGCTGTTGTCCAGAAATTTTGCTTGCTGTTTCTTTATAGCCAGCCAGATTTTATGCATATCCTCTGCATCCACAGACTACATGCAATAGAGACCAGTTATTAGAAGAGGTCAGAATTACTAGGTGTCATTTTACTGAAATAAATATTTGTGGGAAAGTTACTGTTTAAATATCTTGTCAGCTGTGTCTTGATAATCTCTAGTATGCTTTTACTATAATTCCCTAAAAACAAATATTCGAAACATTTTGTGGTTTCACACCATTAAAAAAAAAAAGTTGGTAAAAGGAAAACCATAAAACATATACTTTGCTTACAGAAGAAATGTGGATTCTCCTCAGAATGCTGGTGCTTGAGCATTTTCTGGAGATCTGAGGCTGGATTGAAATGGGTGACAGAGGTTCCCTAAATTTGCCACGGCAGGAGTCGTTTGAGCTATGGCACGGCCAGGCAGCTCCCAGAAACCCACATGTGCCACGCCGTGCCCTCTTCACTCGGCTGAGACTGCATTTTGAGAGCAGGACTCGCTTGGTGACAGACCTGAGGCTGGAGCTGGGCTCCATGGCCAGGCTGCTGTTCCAGCCTGGGCAGGGCTGGCCGTGCCAGGCACAGGGCGTGCAGCTCCACGGCTGCCTCACGAGCCAGGATACCTGGGGTGGAGAACAGAGCCTTTGTCCCCATCTTTACCACAGCTGGACACTGAAATGCTGCGCTTGTGAGGTTATGGAAGAAGGAAATGCGTCTTGGAAAGAACCTCTGACTCTGAAACCCTCTGCTCCATTTTGCAGGATCCTGCATTGGAGAGCAGCCGCTTTGGATGGGGTAGAAATTTATGTCTATGGTTTTTCTTTTTGCAGTGCAGTCTATCATCTCATGATCAATATTTGGTGGAATAAAATATCAACTAATACATTTTCTTCCTGAAGAATATTTTACAAGCTTAGACACACATGGTATTGACTTTTCCAACCAGTAGAAGCTGCCTAGGTGCTTTAAAAGTACATCAGGAAAGCAGTGATAGCATAAGTAAAATCAGTAGTAAGTGAGGGACAACTATGACTTTCTTTAAGTAACTATGTAATCCCTTTTTTCTTACGGGAACATATTTTCCACAAAGAAGACTCTTCAAGGTTGAATCTTGTACAGTCTCCTCCCCCTCTCCACCCCCCCACCCCCCCTCCAACAGTGCAGGGCAAATCAAATGCTTGACAACGTTTTTTGTTAAGAAAGCACATGAAAAAAAATTTTGAATATACCAATAACAGAAAAAGTCTATATATTTTTATTGCAAGAAGGAAATTTCATTGGCTGAATGAAATGGCGAGATGTGACGCAAAAGGACACTTGGACGGTGGAAATGCTGATGTATGCCAAAGCAGGCGCACCAAGAAATGCTGTTGCTATGAGAGAAACAGAGGGAGAGGGAGGGAGGGAGGGAGAGGGAGGGAGAGACCGTGAGAGAGCAACTTGTGGAGGCCTTAGTTTTCCTTTTTGGCTTATAGCAGAGAGATTGCAATGTCTCCCGTTTCTAGCAGGGACAGTTTAGGAGCTTCCAGTGGGTATTTTCATGAGGCTGAGCATTTAGAGGAGAGGAGGGAGATGACAGAGATGCAGGTCACCTTAGAACACAAAAGCAATTGGAAAGTAGCAGGCTGTATGTACTGAGCCAATGATCTGTGCTATGATAGATATACAAATTAGTACGGCAGATGAAGCAGCTTAGCTCATTATCCACCTGATGGTACTGAGACTTAAAATTCAAAATTACAGAATTAAAATGCAGGCACACACAGACACACATAGACATATATTTATAATGACCCCACCTTTTCATCTTATGAATTATCCAGCTGTCATACCGACGTCTCTTGTGTAAAATTCTTAAAGAGCTGCAATAAATTCACCTTGTGAGTCCATTAGCCAGAAAATAATTTGCAGGATTTTTTTTTTTTGTCTCTCCTCTTCGGCAAGGGGAGAAAAAAGTTTGTTCTATGAACTTAGCCTAGCAGCTTCTGGAACGTGAGCCAAAAGGGGCAGGAAGTTGTTTTACAATAGCGTTACAGTGATCTGCCACAAATGGAAAAAGCCAAATGTTGGACTCGGCAAAGAGAAAAATGTCCTTCTTCCCCTTGCTTCCCTCCTCTTGCCCCTTAAGAGAGAAAGATGGAAAGGACCGCTGAGCTAGAAGTTCTTTTTTAATTACTTCTTGTAAGTAATGGAAAGATTATCTTACTTACATATTCCATGGCAAGCAGGAGGGAAAGAAGTATCAAAGGGACGTTTAAAAAAATGCACTTGGTAACTAGCAACGGGACTTTTGGCACAATTCCTTGAGTTTGCTTGAGGTTATGGAAGGGGGATGGGAAGAAGAAAAGCAAGTCGACGCAGAACGTTTTCTTTAAAGAAGGGGAGGGTGTATGGAGGTATGGAGGCAAAACTGTATAATTTTTTCTTTTTTTCTTTTTTATTTTTTTTTTTAAGGAAATGTATGTTGATCTTCTGAAGCTGAATCCTCAGGCATTTGTGGCCCGTCGTTGCAGCCTGGTATGTTTTTTGTGAGTGTATGCGAGTGCTCTCAATCAAACAGCAATCATGGCAGCTGTTTTTCTTCCAGCACAGCAGTTGAGCTGTCTCGCCCAAATGCTTATCAGCTTTTGACTCGGTGCCAAGAGAGTTATAAGGGCCAAGCAGCCTGAGCTTGGCTGTGCAGCTGGTTTGGAAGTAAGGGCATGAGAAAACAAAATCACGAAGTTTTTCTGTCATATACAATATTTGCTTTTTCAAATAGCCATTTTCAGCTCGGTAGGTTGGGGTTGGTTTTGTGCGCGTGTGTGTGCTGTAGTTCGTGGTCCTTGAGGACTGCTGTTTCGCAGAGCAGTGTAGGTGTGTGAATGCAGAGAGGAGCCGCTTCTCTTCGTTTAATCTAGGGAGATATTTCCGTAGAAACCACCCCCACACACACACACACCCCCACCTCCCCCAATTAAAAGCTTCATTAGCCTCACTGCCCTGTCAAGCATATTGCCATAGCGTGGGTGCATTTACATTCCAGCGCAGCGCCTTTCCTCCCATCGCTGCCTCTCTGCCGGGTCCCCTCCCGGCCGCGCCGTCCCCATCGCAGCCCGCGGGGGTACCCGGCGGGGGTCGCAGCGGGGCCAGGCTCGGTGCGTGTCCGTGTGCCCGTGGCTGCGGGGGATGGAAAGAAGCCTGTCCGCGCAGGGCCGTGCCGCTTTCATCATCAGCTCCAGCCCGCTGCGTTTCGCTGGCTCACGTCCTTCTCCTCCTCCTTTTCCTCCTCCTCCGCCAGACTGCTCCAGTCGCTCACAAGAAGGAGGCTGGACTCTGGAAAGGCGGCTGCTGCTCGCATTCCTGCTGCAAGGGCCTCCCCTTCAGACGGCCTTTGCCAGAACAGAACTTTTAAAAATGCTGCAAATAGGATCTTCTTTTTCTTCTGCTTGCCTGAGCCCTCCTCTCCTCTCCCAGCGTTCCCGAGCGGGGCTGGTTCTCGCCTCTCCTGCGCTGTACATCCCAATGCAGAGGGCAAAGCGCCGAGGGCTCGCCCCTCCGCTCATCCCTTTCCCTCACTCCCTTTTCCCTCCGTTAAGGAAATGGATTCCTTTGCCTGAGCAATGACTCGTGCTTTGCAGGTTTGTGTGTTCTGAGGATGAGGGCTTTTGCTGGTGATTTTCCTCCCTGGAGCCCCAGTGCACAGTGCTGCTCAGGGAACGAGCCTTTTGCTTTCTCTGCCTTTCTCTTTCATAGAAATATATTTTTAATGGCTGTAGGTGTCTGCGCCATGTGAAATAGGGCGTGTGATATCCCTCCAAACCCCTTGTAATTGGACCATAGCTGCAAAGGAAATATGGGGGAGATGTCTAGGGGGGCAGGGGGTACACAAGCTGTTTCGTTATTGCAGACCTCCCCCCCCACTTTTCTCTGCTGAGGAGGGAAAAGGGGATGTGCAGTAAAATGCCGTCTCTGGGACAGGTGCCAGCTCCCAGACAAAAGAAGTAAAATAGGCGGTAAAGGGGGGGTGGGGGGAGTGGGGGGGAGGAAATTAATAGGCAACAAAAATAGGAATCGAGACTCTCCGAGAGGCAGGGCTGCCGAAAGGGCTGGAGCCCGACCGGCCTTTTTGCTGAATTTTTTCTGTGCGATGGGTGGGAAGGAGAAAGTTGCGGCACACTTTTTATTCCCGTCTCCGCTGCAGACGTTTNTTTTTTTTTTTTTTTTTTTTTTTTCCCCCCGCTTCTTCTTTTCCCTCCTTTCTACTGAATTATTCATATTGTCAGTGGTGAAGCCAGGACTATTAGCATGCATCAGACATGCTGTTTGTCTGTTTGCTAACATTCTTCATTCAAGACTTGTTAACTACCAGACAAGCTTAACACGCTTCTCTTTTTTCCCTCCCCTCTTTTCCTCTGTCTCTCCCCCCTCGCTCCCTCCCTCGCTCCCTCCCCTCGCTTCTCCCTTCCCTTCTGCCTGCTCTGCTCCCTTCCCTTCGCCGCTGTCCCTGCCACCCCTCGCAGCCGCCCATTGTTGCCGGCGGGGCCGGTGCGGGGCGAGGCCGCCTCCAGGGCCTGCCCGGCCGCGCAGATGCGCCGCCTCGCCCGGAGCCTCCCGCCCGCCTTCCCAGGGACTGCGGAGCTGCGAGGGGAACACCCAGCGCCGCATCCATCGGCGGCTCCCGGGCCGCCGTCCCGCCCTGCCAGGGTAAGCTGCTCCTACCGGAGCGCAGGGGATGCCAAGTGGGAAAATCAAGTTTCGGGAACTACGTGGGGATCGGCGCATTGGCTCGCGTCTGCCTGATAATTTATGATTAACCAGGAGTGCGTTATCAGCCCGGCGAGATCCAGGCTCGTTCGGGAGGATCGCTTTGCTGCCTATTAAGGATGTGATAGACTAATATTTGCTATTGTTGCTGTTTTTTAGGTTCTCTTCTCCCTCTCTATCGAGTCTGCCCCTCCCTTCGCTAGCCTGTTTAAAACCAGCAAGCTTCATTTTCTTAGCAGACAAAGGTCGATCACAGCTTTTATTTCTGAATGCAAATGTTCTAGGACTTGTGCCAGTCCTGCCTTCATTGAGCACAATATAGCTGCTTTCCTGAATGGCTCTTCCCCTTTCCCTTCTAAAATATAAAAATAGAAGGGAGCTTAAGAGAAGAAGCAAAGTTGGGCGGTGCAAGTTTTTTACATTTATTTAATATTTCAATTTGTGTGAAGCATTTCTAAGCATCCCTGTGCAGAGCAGCTGTAACGTAGCCACCAGCCAGTGCATGGGGTTTAATTGTAGAGACACATATGAGAGAAGGGACCTGGTGGCATTGCTCAACTCCTGGTTTTGCAGGTAACTATCTGATGCTCTTTAGTCATTGTATCTCATTGCAATTATGTTTCCTGATTTTCTTAGCAACGTGAATTTGAACCTAAATATTTTCAGCATTCATTTTTTAATAGCTGGAATTGTTCAGGATTAGTTTCAAATTACAATTTTTATAATATATTTTTAAAGAACTATTTTTCAAGGCCTTCAGAGGTCCATAAGTGCCAAAAGTCTATTTTCTTTTTATCTTTTCTGTGTGCACCCTGGCACATGCTCAAGCACACTCCCACTCTCTTTCTCTTCGGGTGTTAATGAAGGAATTTATTTTAAGTAGAATACTTAAATATTAGAGTAATGCCATTTATAGACCAAAGTAGCATGTGGATAGAGATGTACTGAGTTAGGCGTAATTTGACAGACGGTTAAACACTTAAGATTTATTACTACTGTGAAATTGCCAGACTTATGATAATAGGTATTTTCAATTCTTTACATAGACTAATCTATGTGGAAATTAAAGTATCTGAAAATAAATACATTTTAAGGTGCTTTATGAGGAAACTAGTCCTTCCATATATATTTCTAAACCGAAATACTTCTTCTGCACGCTGGAAAAAATTGGAGGCTTGTATAAAATCTTTTAATCTTTTCCTGTTAATTTTATTTATGTCTAGAATTTAAAGTAAATAACAGACCAAACAGAAATAAGTTTGTGGATTTTCTCTGGAAAAGAAAAACACCCGGAAAACCAGTAAAAAAACCAAATAAACTTCCTCTCTCAAAAAAAAAAAACCCAAAATAATTTGAAAATACCTAGTGACTTATGCAAAAATAGTTTTAAATTCAGGCTATTGACAGCATTGCATCAAAACCATCTCTGTATTGGCATTGCATTAGAAGTGTTTTATGGCAACATAAACTAAAATACAACTCATAACTGTAAGTAGTAAAGCTGTATTTATTGGCTGATCATGCTCAAAGTAACTAGAGAATGTTTTAGTGAACTGTGTAGAATAAGAAAGGAATTTAGGAGCATATGGCTTCTTGATAGCTAAAATTAATTTCTTCAAAGTAGTTTTTAGAGGCCTGTAGCAGCTACACGGTACAATGCAAATAAAATATTAGTTAAGGATTCACAAACTGCTGAATAGTCCTCACTGAGAAATTTCAGAGTATTCGGTGATATTGCTCCTAATGATATTATTTATCTAAAGAAGATTTTTTTTTTTATCGTTAGGTTTTAATACTTGGAGGCTGTTTTGTTGATGAGGACTAGCTTAAAGGAATATAAAATTGTTTCTCTCATATTAGTTCATTATTTTGTGGAGGCTTGCTAGAAATTACCTCTGAAAGTTAAAGAAGCAGAATTGACTGGTTTACTTCACAGTGAGGGTTTCTATAAGTGTGCTGAAAATTAACATAGCCGTGTATAAAGTCCTTGTGCATGTTAATTGAAGAGGGATTAAAATCTGTTCATTAGATTGGCAATTTCCGGGGTTTAAATTTAAAATTATTTTTATTCTGTAACTTGAAATATAACTGCTGATAGAACTATTCAGCCCCTCAGATGAATGTCTTCAGAAATTATGCATGTGAGCTGGAGCATTTACATTTTGAAAGTGTTTTGTGTTGGAGTGCCAGGATTCTCGTACAAAACGTTTGATGCATAGAATGAAAAATGAAAAGCATAGACAATACTTTGCTTAATTAAAAGATTTTTTTTTATAGCTGACTAGAATGAAGTTTGCCATATTTTCAGATAATAATTGAGTGAAACACAGTGAAAATAATCTAAGATAGAGTGAGTTGAGGGCATTCTCCCTTATCTCAATTCTCGAAAGCATTTTTGTCCTCTGAAAGGAAATTTAAGGCGGTGCTGATAAATGAATGTCTCTTCTTAACCTCCCACCTATCTTGGCTGAAAATCTTGCTTTTAGCTCCTAGTGCCGAGAAGGAGGGGAGCACAAGTCAAGGTCCGTGTGTTCTAGGCCTGGGAGGGGTGCAGAGTGCTGGGCAGAGCCTTGCTCTGTGCGTGGCACGGCAGTGATCCCACAGGAACAGGATCTGCAGGCAGGCGGGCTACTGTGGAATCCTCACTGCCAGAGATAGCAAGTGGGCTGTCTGACTAAGCTTTTTAAAATTAATTGTAATTTCGTCTGGATGACCATTGCCAGGTTTGGATCAGGGTAAGAGAGATTTTATTGTGGGTAATGGAGAGGGAAAAGGGAGGAGGAGGTGGAGAGGAGAAAGGGAAAGAGAATGGAGCAGGAGTTAGTTCTTTGAGATGTGGGTGCAGTCCGGGGTTCTAGTCTTTTTTGAATATGTAGGATGAATAGGACTATGAGGTTGGATTGTATTTTGTGTGGCTCTATAGGCACAGCACTGTCTTCTTGTAGTACTTGCCAGGTATTCATAAACCTTTTGTAGCAGCTAAGGAGAAATAAGAGGAGTGGAAGGAATGCCTTGTTTCATACAGTTTTCTGGGGGAAAAAAAAATCCTGGAATTTTCTTTTCTCTTTTCTTTTCTCTTTTCTTTTCTCTTTTCTTTTCTCTTTTCTTTTCTCTTTTCTTTTCTCTTTTCTTTTCTCTTTTCTTTTCTCTTTTCTTTTCTCTTTTCTTTTCTCTTTTCTTTTCTCTTTTCTTTTCTCTTTTCTTTTCTCTTTTCTTTTCTCTTTTCTTTTCTCTTTTCTTTTCTCTTTTCTTTTCTCTTTTCTTTTCTCTTTTCTTTTCTCTTTTCTTTTCTCTTTTCTTTTCTCTTTTCTTTTCTCTTTTCTTTTCTCTTTTCTTTTCTCTTTTCTTTTCTCTTTTCTTTTCTCTTTTCTTTTCTCTTTTCTTTTCTCTTTTCTTTTCTCTTTTCTTTTCTCTTTTCTTTTCTCTTTTCTTTTCTCTTTTCTTTTCTCTTTTCTTTTCTCTTTTCTTTTCTCTTTTCTTTTCTCTTTTCTTTTCTCTTTTCTTTTCTCTTTTCTTTTCTCTTTTCTTTTCTCTTTTCTTTTCTCTTTTCTTTTCTCTTTTCTTTTCTCTTTTCTTTTCTCTTTTCTTTTCTCTTTTCTTTTCTCTTTTCTTTTCTCTTTTCTTTTCTCTTTTCTTTTCTCTTTTCTTTTCTCTTTTCTTTTCTCTTTTCTTTTCTCTTTTCTTTTTTCTTTTCTTTTCTTTTCTTTTCTTTTCTTTTCTTTTCTTTTCTTTTCTTTTCTTTTCTTTTCTTTTCTTTTCTTTTCTTTTCTTTTCTTTTCTTTTCTTTTCTTTTCTTTTCTTTTCTTTTCTTTTCTTTTCTTTTCTTTTCTTTTCTTTTTTCTTTTCGGAGAGGCTGTGGGTTGTAATTCACATCCACTCAGCGCTTCATCAGCTCCCCTGCAAGCAGAATGGGCTCTGTACTGCACTCAGCCTCTGTCCGTGTGCCACATGTTCCATAAACCTTGCCAGGGCCTTGGTGCTCAGAGTCTGCCGTGCACATGGGTGCTCAGTGATCGTGACACCTTCCCTCAGGAAAATGGAAATGCACTCTAATTAGGCATTTTTCCTGCTAACTGCATCAGTCCCTCGCAGCTTGAAGCAGGTGCCTGTAATCAGCCCTCCCTCCTCCCCCCGCAGTGGCGGTGCTTGTGCCGGTCTGAGATGCACAACAAAGCCACACTGCCACAGTTCTAATGCTGATTTATGGCGCCTGTACCTGTCCAAGAAGGGGGGGAAAATAATTTAAAAATATGATTGCATGTCTTTTGTTTCTCAAATAAGACACACTGTAGAGTGTGTTCCCTCATAGCTGCATGCGTGTTCGTGCAGCGTGTGCTCGCCCAGCGCGTTTGATTGTCGCAGAGATAAGTGTTCATTTATTCAGTGTGCGTGCCGCTAGCTAGACTCACGTTTGCAGCCAGAAGACAAAAAAGTTGGAATCCCTGTAGCCAGCACAATAGACATTCCCCAGCAGTGATCCCAGGTGACAGAAAATGGACGGGTAGATGTTTGGAAGTGCACACGCACTTCTGCAAGTCCTGAGCTTATCTACTGTAAACTGTCCTGGCCTGTGCAGATCTGTACTTGTTTATGCACCTGACTCCATACCTGAGCCACAATGCATTGAATTCTATTGAGCTGAGTGCGGTGGGCTTTGGAGCAATCCCTCTCCACCAGATATTCACTAGCATAGTCTGTGTGCACATTTGTGGAATCACTAATAATTCTGGCCTATAACTTCTCACTGGAGAGAAAACCAGCTTGTGATTCTCCTAGGAATGGTGCAGAAATCTGTCGACAGGTATTCCTTTGCACTCACAGAGGGTATTTTTAAATCTCCAGTTTTAGAAGGGTTTTATTTAAATTTGGCTTATGATCTCCAAAATAGAATGTAATTCTGTTCAAGATGCCTTCATTTGTAGAGGGATATGTAGGAATAAAATGCCCAGGATCAGGCCCTTTGCTGCCTGTCTTTAAAAAAAAAAATCTACAATCAAATATGAGATCTCATCATTTTGAGTTGCACTTTTTAAAATCTGTCTTTTTTCACAGATTAGTGTTACCATTTATTTAGTAGTTGTATACTCCTCATTCTTGCATACGTTTGAAATTTGCAGTTCTGTACGTCTGGAAACAAAGGATCTGATCCAAAGGCCTCTGAAGGCGACAGGGTTTTTTCCACCGACTTCAAATGGGATTTGGATTAAGACTTATATACATAATAGTTTCAAATAAAGATCTGACTGCTACAGTGGTTTTCAGGGTCTTCCACAAAACTTTTCTAAACTCATCAGAATTGTCTGGGTATGATGCTCTAAAATACACGTCTAAGCGAGAATCATGTGTTGTTGTTTTGCTTTAAAAGAAGAAGGGAAGGGGGCAGGGTGATGGTCCAAATGGCTTTATCTCACTGATGCTCCAGAAGAGTGCTCTATGAATAAAAAAGAGGGAATGTTGGGTCAATATTTGGTATACAGCTGATGCATTACTTTATGCATTCTTTATTTAAATTAGGCCAGCCTTTTCGGAAGGAGTCCATAGATTTGAGATGGCAATGTACTGCCTATTTATTTTTATACACGTAAATTTAAATTAACCTCAACCGTCGTATCCTGTTATCTGCCAAGGAAAACATTTAGCTCCTGTCCAATCTGTGTGGAGTTTCAAAGTGATTTGCTCTTTTCAAACTTGTTAAAGCATAAATAGAAAAGTAAATTGCTTTGCATACCAATCGAACATTTTGCAAAGGGGAATGAAGAGGAGCTAAGGAAAAACAAATTTATTATTATAATAACCAATATACCTTTATCAAATATTAATTAAGTCATCATTTTCTACAGCCCTTGATTGATTGCATTTGAATTGTTGACTGATATTTTGCCACACTTTAAATCTGAGGGACACTTAGTATGCTTCCCATTTATTCAGGTACCTTCACACAGATATGTTTGCTGTGGCATTCATTCAGCTCCTAAGTTCTTTTGTCAATATAAGCAGACTTTTCCAGAGGAGAGGACAGCTACAATTTCAGTGATAGAAGAGTTCACATGGTTTTGTAACTACAGAGGCATATGTTTTTGGAGTACCAAATTAGAAAAAATAGTACTATTTAGACTGGTCTTGTCTTCTTTATTTTTCTCTGATTTTTTTTTTCTAGTTTTATGTAGTTTAAAAAGTTTACTTTCCTACTGTAGGAGAGTGGTCTGCAAACAGTTGATCTCAGGAGCTAGAAAGCAGGGAACGACACCATCAAGTCTATTTATTTTAATGCTGAGGAAACAGGCCTCTGAACTGAGTAGCTTAGAGAAATGTGTGAGAGTAGAGCGTTTTTGTTTTTCACAGCCTTTCTAGGTCAAGGTGTTTTACACTGGAGTTAATTCCTCAGAGAGAGGAGTCAGTTTGAGGAGCCTATTAAAGTCATCACCAAATACTGGGTTTTTGATGCAAGTTTCATTATTATTTCTAAAGCATTGCTCACAGTAACTGGTCACATGGAATCACAGTAGCGTAGGTGATTGAGGAGGGGTTCTTCTTTGGGAGAGTTCATTTGCAATTTCATCTGCAGGATGTAATAACCATAAAGCAGCTACAAATATTGACAGTGTCTCAGATGGACAGTTGTTTCAGTTCAGGCAGTTCTGTGTTGGTGAACACAAAGCTTTGACAGGGACTTCTAAATGCATTGGCAATCTTTTCAGAGCTGCTCTTGCTTTTTATTGGAATGCAATCTGCAAAAGGCTAGGAAGGCTGTTTTGTTGCATCCAAGAGATTTTGATTGCTGTATTTGTTTTGCTACCCAAACACAAAGAGGTCTGGTGTATTTACTTCTATATTTGTATACTCAGCAAGTATAATTTTCAAAAGATTTTCCTCTTTGAAAAATCATTCTTTATTTTCTTCTTTTTTTTCTGCGTGTATTTATTTTTCTCTCTGGTTGCAGATTTATTTATTTATTTATTTATTTATTTTAAGAAAGGAGAGTTCTCATGATAGTTTTGTTACCTTTGGCAGATGAGATGTATTGTCTGATTTGTCTGTAGGAAACAAAATAGTATATCCAGTCCTGAGTCAGTGGAAAGTCTCCTACAGATATCAGAGAGTTTTGGATTGTACTCTCAAAACCAACTAACACTAATTTCAAAACCTGATGCAGGAAGGTTGAACTCGAGTGACTCTTAAAGTACATTTAAAGAATGCTTCATTCTGCACAACCTTTGGACTTGGGCAGTGACCTTTTGTACCTTCTTGCTTTATCCAGTTTAACCCAAGGAGTATCAAAGTCCTGATTTCTGGTTTTAAGGGACACAGCATCAATATTCTTTCTACTTCAGAACATATTTATGATTTGCAGGGTGCATCACATCCCAAAATGGATGGAAACTCTGTTACAGGCCCTAAGGACATATATAATTTTTCTGCAGGAGTTCATCATGAGGTTTAGTTTTGGTTTTAATGCAGTGCGACATATAGGGGGTTTTTTTTGATTGCTTAATTATTATGTGAATAAATAATTAACATTTTAAAATTTATTTTTATTAGTAACCATTTTATAAAAACAGTTTTTTTTACTCAGTCTGTTTTGAAGACAGCTAGTTACCAGTTTTTAATTGAAGGTTATATGTTTCTCATTCTATAATTATTATAGAAGGAGGAATTAACATGATCACATGGAAATTTTGTTTCTTAAATGGAGATTTACATTGATGGATTGAAGGTTTAAGGTGCAGATTTACATTTAAATTACATATTACATGACATTTACATTTTAAATTATACTAAAACAATTATTTCTACTGTCTTATTGGTACCTTTGAATATCTCTAAAATTATTTCATTTAAAGTATAACCTACTGTACTATGCATATATCTCATGAATGAGATCTGAGTATTTTTTGTATATGTGCGCTCCTATTTAGTGTAAATAAAAGTGAAGCTGCATGTATAACATTCACATGTATACATTTAAAATGCTATTTAGCACTTAGAGTAGTGATTACTTCTCTGTAAAACAAAATGGTTTTGGGGGTGATATTTAACACAATAAAAATAATATCTATCTAGTGCTTGCATTTTGTTTTCCCCAAAATGCATTCAGGAATCAAAACTCAGCAATGTTGCTTAAGAGAAGATTAAGGATTTCTATTTAACTAATTAATTAATTAAAATCTATTAAGGAATAGCACATGGCTGCAGATGCAACCAGCTGGGAACAGGGTGGCCTGGAGTGTCAAGGAGGGGGCTGATTTGGGATATGAAGGAATATACAACTGGAATGCAGTTGTACCTGTTGTAGGAAGCAGGCCAAGGTAGAAATCAGGACCACTGAATTGTAATTTTCTAAGACCTTTATGTTTTAGAAGGTGCCATAAATGCATGTGTGTCCTTGCTGATACAGGTCCCTTTGGTCCAGGACACTGCAGGCCATATCTTGCAATTGATTTTATCAATCTGGAAGGAACTTCTTTAGTGTCAGTTGGATAGGGCTGGTTTGCACACATATAAGGTTCTGGGCTGAGCACAGAAACACTAAAATTCCATCGTTGTTGAAATAATTGCTGCAAGCTTTTTAACTTTGGTTGCTTGCTGAGCTAAATACACCAGAGAGTGCGCACAGGCCTGGTGGTGGGTGGGATTTCACCTGGAAAAGGGGAGTGAGTGCACCTGTATCCTGTTCCTGAATTTTGTAACTTTTCTTGTCAGCAGTATGTTCCTCCTGAGATACAATCTAACCTAAAACATTAAACGGAAGAGCAATTGAAGGTTCAGGAGGAAGTGCTAACAAGCTCTCTTGACATGAATCTGTGAAAAACTAGGCCTATGCCTTAACTGTGTATATTAGTTTTAAAGTTGCAAGTAGTGGAAGAACAGATAGAAAAATCTTACAGCTCAGTTAACAGCAAGACATCAAGCTGAAAGACCACTTTGCCAGTGCACTTGAAGCCTCTGTTCCAGCTCCGTATGAGCATTTCTGTAAAGCACTCAGGACAAAAAATTTTCTACAGGTGACCAGTGGCTCTCAGGTGGGTATTGCTTCTAATGCCAATTAAAAAAACAAACAAACACTCTTCACATAATGGATTTCTCCTTTGTGCTGGTGACTAGTTCAAGGCCTACATAAGGTTTAAGCCCCACTTGAATAATTTCAGATGGCCCCCAGCTTTTTTCTGTCTGTCGTGTACAGAGAATAATTTGTATTGTGCCATCAAAATCACAGGAGTTAACACTTCTGGGACTGCAGATTATTTTGATCACTGAGTTTATTTTGTCATTCTTCTATCTTTTCTTACAATGTCCTTTCATTTGTAAAATATGCATCTAGACATGCTGTTGTCCAGGAATTAGGCCATGATGAAATGGGAATTGTGGTGCTCCTGTTTGGAAAAGTGAGTGAGAAGTTGGGAAATTCATTTTTACTCAGCCTTGGGTATACGAGTAAGAGCCTCTTCAAGTTTCCTCCTCTTTCTGTGCCTCAGCACCTCCCCTTGTAAGCTGGAGATGAATCAGGTGTTGCTCATGAGATTTCTGCTGTGAGAAACAGCTGATGTCTGAATAAACAATATACAGCAAACACTGATCTGGGAAGGGAGAGTTGCTCAGAATGCAGAGCCTGCAGAATTTGAGGAGTCCAGCACTGCCCTTGCACAAGGTGCATCTCAGTCTGGATCTGGGGTGTAGCTGCTGCTCTAGGCCTTGACTGCCTTTGAATGTATTTTTGTCATAGCTGTGGGAGAACTTGCCTCCCAAAATTCACTAGTATTCCTTACCAAACTGGAAAGGTTATGTATTGCTTGCCATAAGGTTTCTTTCATCACTATCTTGTGAATTAATCACTCTGTGTTATGCATTGATAAATAATAGGAGAGACTAACCCACTCAGCATCTGCATCAATATACCCAGAGTCCAGGCTGGAACGGAGCAGCTTGGGAGAAAGATGCTGTGAAATTGCCTGGTCTCTTATCCTTCCAGTTTGGGATTCTGCTGTGCAAGTAATTAAAAGCTGGTATGTTAATAGCATTTTAAGATTATATGGGGAGGTTAGGTAGATCATTGCATTAAAAAAATCTGAAAAGCAAAACAACTCCCAGAACCTTTGCAGAATACTAAGCAATGACCATGAAAACTAGAACTTACAAATCATAACATTATATGTGGTCCCTGCAGAACAGAAGGTGGGAGGCAACTTTTTTTAAAAAAAGACACAAGCATATTTTACATGTTTCATTTGCTGGCTCTTTTTTTTTTTCCCCTCACTGAAAATTCTATTCTTTTTATCCTACTGCTTGCTTAAATGTAATTGAGTTTAGGACTTGCTTTTTTTTTGTAGCAACCTCTCCTCTGTTTGCACTAGGAGCTTGGTTTCTGAGAGCCAGGAGGCAGGTTCTACCACACTGGCACTGTGGCACTGTAGTGACTGGAGCAGCAAATGTCCAGGTCACTCTGTGTCCAGTGTCCATGCCCCAAGGCCATGGCCACCCCGGAGTGCCCCAGACACACATGGGGTGCTCATCAAGGAGCAACTGAGTGCACAGAACCACACTGGTTCCACTGTGTGGACGGCTCCGGCAGACCAGGATATTTCAGAAACACTGGAAAAGCTGTTTGGGTTTAGTTTTTCCCTTCATTTTTAATAACTGTGCCCGTGAAAACCAAATCCTGCAGGTGCTTATGCAGTAGTCCCACATGGAGTCCCAGATTGGGACTCTCTGTGTCCTCTCTCAATGTCCTCTCCACCTCTCCTCCGTGTCCCCTCTCCCCTCACCTGCAGCTGCTAGGTGCTGACTGGCAAACCAGTGCTTTGAACTAAAGGTAGTCTGAGTCCTGCAGCCAGACTTCTCTGAAATGTTTCCTAGTATTTCCTGGCCCGGTTTGGCAGCTTTATAGTCTGATTATTAATGGCTCTGAAAATCTTTGGGCAAGTGCTGTTGGGCCCCTAAGCTGTGGTGCTGATGTTTATTTTGGTCTCTCCAGCTGGCTCAGGAGTGCTTTTGGTAACTATGTATGGATGTCCTGAGCACCAGGGGAGTGTAAGCTAGCCAGGGCAGGCAGCTCCCCTCTCTTGTCTGCAGTATCAGTTGAGATCAAATGAGAGAAATTAATGTGATAAACCTAAACAGAAAAAGAGAAGGTGTAGATGTTCCAGTCTGGGATGTGGAGTTGGGCAAGGTTTGTAGCTGTCTGCATGAAGTGAGTGCTGTGGGTGTTTTTTCATGCTCTTTGCATGAGAATTCCAAACTTCTGAGTTTGATTTTTTTTGGTTTTTCCCACTCTTTCTTTCTTTACCCTTTAGGTCAGTTGACATCCAGTCTTTCCAACATTCCTGGTAGATAAAGCTGTGTTTGTAGGCATTGTTTTGATTGCGCACCTCCTGTGTGGTCAGTGCCTGCCTTTGACTGATACACAGATTGGAGGAAGGTAAAAGAAGCTCCCTGTTGTCCTCGGTGAAAGGTGTGCTCAAAGGGATGAGCAGGTTTCAGCAGCCTGAAGCAAAGGCCTGGGAGCCACAGACAGACTGACATGATTTCAGTGCACTTTTTGAGAAACAGATGTGTCGATTACTGCAGGAGTTCATTGTCAGACATAATGAGAGTTGCAAGTGCGTGAGAGATCTTAAGAAGAAAATCAATGGTAAAACAATGTTTCAATCTATAGCCTCAGCAAGTCATTTACTTTTGAAATCTAGTTCTGCTTAGAGGTGAAACTGTTTCCATTCATGTTTTGTTGAATCACATTATTATAGTAGAAAGTCAGTGTTGGAAGGTTTTGTTTTGTTTGTGTAAAAAGCCCTTCAATAACTCCTCAAACCCCTCATGGCTGTTTTCTTTGTATCTGATTTTTAAGAGTGGAATTTTTTACAAGATACACTTGAATTTTACTTTGCAATCGGTAAAAGGCTCCTCTGTAGCATGGAATATACACATTGTGGACTACTTAACTGGAAGCCAATTTTTGTTTTGAGCATATATTTTATGAATAAGTTACTAGTATCATGTATTGTAGCTAAACTGCTGCAAATAATGTGATGACTTGTATGACTTGTAGCTCTGTAGGATTTTTGCAAAGACTAACACCATGAGACATGAAACCCTCCCTAAAATATATGAAAAAATGAAATTACCTAAAAAATTTTCTTTGAGAAACAGAGACAGAGAAAAAAATAAAGACAGCTGGGTGAAACATGTTTCTGCTGATTTGAGAATTCATGTTTTATTTTGTCTAGCGATCAATATGCATTTTTTTCTTTTTAGAAAATAAAAATATATCATTTGGTTTCCAGTTTGAAAAAATAGAAGACCTACGTTTCCATATTCCACACGGTTTCATTTTGCACTCCAATTTTAATTTCGTGTTTGTATGTCCTGTCTTCAATATGAACTTCAGTGTTGAAATCCACTGCTTTTGTAATCTTTTAAAAGGAAAAAGATGCTGATTTCAGTTCAGATATGTAAAGCAACAGATATGACTCCGTGGCTGCTCCTGGTGGAGGAAGAAGCATGTCAGTTTTGGAATGGCAGTGTCAGACCCCGAGTAGTTGTCTCTGCACTAGCTCTGTGCTGGTGCTGGACTGCTGGCAGGCTCATCTTCAGCAGCACATGGTGCTCTCCCATTTGCTGTACCTCTGTTGAATTTGTCTCATCTGCGACACAGTCTCCTCTAGAGAGCTTGAGCTTCAAATGAAAATGTACTTCTCAGGCAGAAAGGAGCTGCAGTAAAAGTAGTTGTACTACTAGTTTGTCTTATGATTAATAGCAAGACTTGCTTAGAAGTTAGTCTTTGATTTCCTCTGTTTAATTGTAGCCCTAAGTGAAATGGGTTTTTGATTTATAGAAAATGCAAAATTGGGTACAGAAAGTTTTAAATTACAGTAACAGTAAAAAACTTTCCCACAATAATCATCCCATATTGTTTCAATTCAAAAGAGCTAGGGCTTGATTTGTGTGGGAAAGAACCCACAGCAGCCAAGTTCCACATTTGAAACTGGGGAGAGGGGAGGATCAATTACCTCTTTTGAGAGTATAAAAATATGCCTGAACTTCACTATCTAATACTTTTATCATATATTCCCTCTCTAGAAGTATGTATGTTGATTAATTAATTTAGAGTAGTTCTTTTCTTGTATTGATATATGTGAAAACAAGTAGGAAAATTGTGTTCAAACATACAAGAACATTGGTTTAAAAAGCAAAAGCTTTAGGAACAGCAACGGCTTGTAATCGTGATGGAAAGCTGATCTATAGTGTTTTATAATATTTGCATTATGCAGAATGGTTCAATAAACTGTGAAAGTTCTAACAGCTGTAGTTCAATAACAGTAGTTTTAATAACAGTAGTTTAATTCCTAAGCTGCTTTTTGGAAGTTCTGCATGTCTGATTTCACTTTTGCTGCACCATATTTGTGTTGACTTTTTCTTTCATTAGACTGCAATGCCTATGTATGTTTATAGCACTAATTCTAGATGTTGAAATTCTGGATAGTTACAATATATTCAGTATATTGAAGTTATTCTGGAGTAAATTACTTTGCTTTAATGGATGAGACCAAATTCTGCTCTATTTACAGGGGTAAATAGTCAAAAACACTATGCAAGTTTGCATGCAAGTTCTTGAGAATAGGAGTTTTGGCCCTTTATATTTGGTTTTTTGTCTACCACAACACAGTTAAAAATAATTCTGAAAATAATAATGCGATTGTTATTCTGTTGGCTAGCTTGGTGGTTTTCAAAATCCTGCTTCACAGTCTCCCCTCACATACAGTTTTATTTGGGATGCACTGAGTTCACAGTTTGAATACAAAGTGCTGCTTCTATTCCATTTGATTTGGCATGACCGAGATGTAAAATCTAAACATAAAGAATAGTATTGATCCATTTATAAGCATTTTCAAATTGTAATGCACTTCTTGGATAATTTATTGTTGTAGGATTTTAAAGTCAGGTAAGCTCTGCATTTGTGCTATAGCCTGACAGTTTAATCAAGATACAAATTTGGAAACAAATCAGCACTGTCTTTTATATAGTGCCTCTAAATCCATGGTAATTTGTACCAGACCTCAGTAACAGGAAAGGATTGCCGTTTCATGCTACCAATACCAGTGGGTGTTGCTCCCCAGCTGCATCTTATAAGAGAAGATGCAAGAGAAATTAAAGGATCCCCACATGCATTTTTCTGTAATGTACCTTTTGCAGAGTACAAGGTTGATGGAAAATTCCCTTGAATCCAGTGTGCGAGCTGGCTGTAAATAGTGCCATATGTTCTGCACGTTTTAACCCTGCCTTTCAAGAGCACTGGGCAGTTTTTAAGTCAGCCTTCTTTACTTTGTAGTTTTGAAACGTTTAAAAAACATCAAGGCCTGTACTCTACAAACTCAGAACAGGGAGGGGAGAACTCAAGTGCTGCTGGTGCCTACCCTGGCTGCCTTGGGACTCTCCCAGAGGCCTGTTTCGGGGAGCTCTGCCATGCCAGAATGTCCCTTGCAGCCTGAGCTCGTCCCTGCACACTCAGCTCCAGCGTATCCAAGCTATAGGCTGAGGCTGTGTGCGCTGGCAGCACAGATGGAGTGTGCTCTCATTAGGACTGTTTGTTGCCTGTTGGAACACACAGCATATTTCTACCGTGGCATCAACAGTTTTTAAGAACTGAGGTCAAAATAAACAGGTTGCAGTTGGATTCAGGAACAGTCTGGGAAACAAAATTCCCTGCCTAGGCATAACCATATTCCTAGATAGGTGGGTAAAAAGGCATTCTGATAGCAAGGGCTCATCGGAATTGATGCTTAGTGTATGCAGACCAGTGTGGAGTTGCACAGCCAGTAAATTTTCTACAGATACTGGCACAGGTATGCAAAATTGACCTTATTTTAAATAAAATAGCAAATTTAAGCGCAGCACTCCTGCACTGTTTCTCCAGGTCTTTGTAGTGCTTGAGCAAAGTGAAAGTGATGTCCTCGTGCCTGTTTGGGGAGGTGTTTTCACCAGGCCTCAGCGTCTTGTGCAGGCACAGAGGTTGCTGAAGCCCCTGGCGTGTGTGGGCTCTGTGCAGGAGCAAAGCTGAGCTGCTGATGGACAACCTCTGGCAAGCCTCCTGGAAGCTGCTTTGAGTTGCTACTGCCCCAAACTCCCCACCCCACTCTTTCCCTGGGGATTAGTGCTTTCTCAGCAGAACCTGCACCTGAGCTGCCTCATTGCAAACCCACAGGTCCAGCGCTGGCCCCTGGGAGGGCATTGCTTACTGCAGAGCTCTGCAGCACACCCAGGGTCTGAGCCCGTGGATTCAGCATGGAGAGCCCTCATCTCCAGCAGCCAGGTGGAACAGACTGCTGGGAAAAAGGAGTTTCAAGAGGGCAAGATTCACTGATGCCACTTGCACCATTGGTAAGTATTTAGAGGATCAGCCAATATACACACATTCCAGGTGACAGCCTGGCCAAAGGCATGAGTGAGTTTTAGCCAGGGATATCAGTGAATGCAGGGTTTAATTTGTAGTGTTTAAAAAGTCAGCAAGACNCCAGGGATATCAGTGAATGCAGGGTTTAATAAGTCAGCAAGATTTTATGAAACAGGACAAATACTTGTGATGATTTTGACTTGAGCAGAGATGTAAATAGGTTCGCTTTCTGACAGAATCAGCAACAATCACTTTTAAGGACTTACTCATATTTACCTGCTCACAGTTCATTTGCAGCCAAAGGAACTACCCTGTTTGGTGAGCTGCAAACACACAAAGGCATAGCAATCTGCTAGTTGTTAGAAAATGGTCTCATGGGATTTGGGGTTTTTTGGGTGGAGAAGGTTAAATCTAACTCTAGTTTCAGTGGTTGAAATTTTTTTTAAAAAAGCAATTATTTTTCCTTTTCAGAAATGAAACATTATTGATCTGTATTATATGCATAACAGTAAATGACTAATACAGATATTTGTAGTGGAATAGTGAAAAGAGGTGTCAAAATAATTACGAAAATTTTGAAGACTGGTATGGAAAAATGTGTATAATCCTCTAAAAGAAAGGGTAATAAGGAAAGCCTTCCCATATTCCTTGCTGCTACCAGTTTACTGCTGTTGCCATTCTTACTTCGCATGGCATGAGGCCTTCAGTGGTTTGTATTGCAACCACAGGAATGATCTTATCATCTCTTACTTTTCCACATTGACAGGGAAGCAGCACTCCTAGAATACCTTGTTTTTGGGATGATCTTACTGTCTCCATAAGGTTTTCTTGGTTCTTGCTGCTGTTCTTCATATGATTCTACACACAGTTTGTGCGTAACAATGTGCCTTTCTACCCTTGACCCTGGCAGGTCCTTTGCAGCCTCATTCATCCTGACCCACCACCTCTTCCCTGCTCACAGACAGCTGCTGAGTCTCAAGCTCTTCACTGACTGTGAATGCAGTTGGGAACACTCTCCTCCCCCCTACTTTTAAGTTGGCTCTCAAAGCCCATCACAGATGGTCTGTACCTCATACATAATAAAGATTTTTTTTTTTCTTCTGAGGCGGATTTCTGTGAATGTGAGAGGCAGACAGTCTGGCAAGCTTAGACCTGTGTTTTTATATTTTTTCTAAGTGAGCCTTGAGGGATTTGTTTGCTATAATTTGAAACCACTTAATAGCTTATGGAGCTCAGCAATATCTTGGTTCCAGAGGCTGGAACTTGATTTGTCCATTTAATATTTTCTAAGAGGAAATTATACACATTGGCAAAATGGAGTTAGAGCCCAGATGGACAAGGCAAAGAAATTAAGCAGAAGCATTCCAGGAACTAAAGCAGTTGCTTTAGAAAGGTGGTCTTCTAATAAGAGTATGGTAGGTTTGTGCTGTGTGTGAGTTGCTTTGGGGTGACCTGTTATAGCTGTGTATTTCAAACTACTTGTAAGACTTGTTTCAGTGTGTTCCCTCTGTCCTATTTTCAGACTTGAGCAGTAAAGTCTGTGTACCAAAATGTCTCCAGGATCTCATATAAAAGCCTAAGGAGCATTTTCAAATGTTAGATAGTTTGGGTTCTAGGTAGCTCAGCACCACTGCTTCTTAATTCCTTTGTGTATAGTTGTATTGGTGGTGTTATGTTCAGCATTCCAGTAGCCATAAAAACAGGTCCATGTGTGGAAATCTGCTTCATGAGCCAGGCTGCTGGTGGGCTCTGGGTTTCTGTTCTGCATGGAAGCTGCCATAGGGCTTTTCCTGATCCCTGCACTATGCTTTGAGAGCTGAAAATGTAGAACATATGCAGAACAAAAGTAATGGAAATACATTTATACCAACAGCTTCCGCAGTGGTTTTGACCCCAAGAAAAGATGTCAAGGTGAGATACAGAATTTTTTAAAAGATAAGTCCTAAACTAATTTGGATTTTGTTCGTGATGAGGAAGAAAATTTTAACAGGTATTTCACTCCTCTATTGTGCATGTTAAATGCTCTGTTTGTGTGTGTTACTCATTGTGTAGGAACAATTAAGTCCAGAACCAACCTGTGAACTGTAGAGTATTTGCTAAAATACTTTGGAGTTCAATTGTCTGGAAGCTCTTTGCTCTTAGAGGGACAAAAGTCTCACAGATGTCAAATAAGACACTTTTCCACGTCCTGAAGGGTGTCAAGAGTAAGGGTCTCTGAGAAGTGAACAGAGGAAATAAAATCTTTTGAGAAGAGATGAGCTCCAGAGAATATTCCAGTTAGGCAGCAGTGGTAAGCAGCCCACGGCAGTCATAGGGTCATCCTTCAGAGTGGAAGGACATGGCATCTAGTCCAGCCTCCTGCTCAAAGCTTGGCCAGCCAGCTGAGACCAGGTAGCTCAAGGTTTTGTTCAGTTAGGTCACGAAAGCCTCCAAGCATGGAGATTGCACAGCTTCTCTTTGCAGCCCCTTCCACTGCTTGACTGACTTCATGGCAGAAGGATTTTCCATTGTTTCTAACCTGAACCTTTCATATTTCAAGATCTGTCAGTTGTCCCTTTTTCTCCCACCACACTCCACTGTGAATAAGCTGGCTCTGGCTTCTCCTAGCCTCCTGTTGAGTGTGGAGAGGCTGTCACCAAAGCCTGCTCAGGCCCCTTAGCCCCTTCTCACAGGGCTGATGGTCATCATGGAGGTCCTTCTCATTCTGCCCACACTGCAGTGTTGCTCAGCAGGCTGAGGAGTGGCACAGGAGCTTTTCAGGACAGTGCTGGGGCTGACCCATGCTGTTCCATGGGATGCTGGTGCCAGGACAGGTGGGGTGTGAGCCACTTTGCTCTTGCCCAGCCCCCTAAAGGGGTGTGGGTATTTTTGCTGGCCATCAGCTGGAAGCAGTGCCAGGAGTTGATGCTGTTGGCTGGCCTTGGCATTCACAGCAGATTCCTGGGTTAATAGTGTGGCGTTACTAATTTCAGGTATTAATAGAGAAAAATATTAGCTTGGTTTTGAAAATTATGTCATCATTTAAATGCTAGAAGATGTTAAAGCACTGTAGAATTTCTTTGCAGAGTGGTTTTTGAGCTGCTGAGATACAGGTTTTAAGCATTAAACACAGCAGTTAGAGATATACTTAGTTTTAAAAATTGTTAGGTGTCATGTAATTGCATAACTGCAGAACCTGAGGCTTTAAGAACAATACTGAGTATCATGAAATTGTGATTTGATTTTAAAATAAAGCAACATCAATAAGATCAAGAGTCTGCTGCTTTTGTAAAGCAAATGTTCATCTAAGAGGAGTTTTTTCAAATAGGGAACCACATCTGTAAAGTTCTGAAATGATAGCTGCTATTATGTGCTCATCTGCTTGGCACAGTAATTAAAGTATACTTTAATGCTCTGAGACACGTGTTTAGAAGTATGGATTGAAATAATCACCCTGGCCCTATAGAAACTGCTTTCTGAGTTCAACAGCATATGTGTTGCTATAGAAAGCTGTGAGTTTGTGTTTTGTGTAACTTCACATGGGTGCAGTTACATTTGATGTTTCACATGTTTTATTAAATACAAATATGAAAATAAATTTTATTTTATTAAAGATACAGAGCTGGGGTTATTTACGTATTTATCCAGTGTGGGATAAGCATTTTTACAGGTAAAACCTGCACTGTAATAACCACTAAAGGTGGAAGGTCAAGCTGCTCAAATACTGCTCAAGGTGTCTTTGAGGTGTCTGCAAGCACTGTGTGAGCAGGGCAGGAGGAATTCCTGCCTCTGTGAGGTGTGGCTCACCTGGGGCCAGGCTGGCACATCCACAACATGTCCCTCATGGAGCACCAGGTGCAGAATGGGTTTGTGCCCAGCTGAGCTGTGTGGAGGAGGCCTGTAGCTGCTGAGAGAGTGGTAATTCTGCAGCCACTGATGAGTTTTATCTTAGATTTAAGCTTGCAGTGTCAATTCCGTCTCCAGCTCCCTAGACATAGGACACAATTATCCTGAGGAAGTCTCCAGTGTGAGTTTACAGCCCATGCAATTACCAAATGAGGTGCCACCTCAAGTCTGTACCATGGTTACTCTGCTTGCCAGAAAAACTTAGTGATAAATATTCCACAACATGCTTGAGAGGCCATGATGTCACCCCTACACCAGCCAATTCACCGGGTCAGGTTTGCTCTGTTATTTTACAGGCTACGTGATGTGTAAGTCAAAGAGCAGGTGTGGGTCCTTCCCACAGTGCTGAAATGTATGCAGTGTGCAGCTCAAAGCACTGCTTCTGTCCTGTTTCCCAGTGCAGAGAACTGCTCTGCTTCCCCAGTCTGTATAGTGAGCAGCTGGAGAGTGCTGCTTTTCCTGGTGGCACAATGCGGTGTCCTGACAAAGAGCATTGCTCTGTGCAGTGCCATCATGAAGCTCATGGATTGAGAGAGAGGAGCAGGGGTTGAGCACACAAAAATAACAAAATTGTTGTCAGGGGGGTTGTTTGAGAATCATTGCCCTTGCAAACTTAAAATGTGTGCACAAAAAATGTCTTGTTCTTCCCTGCTTACAACTCTGATGTAGGACCCAGTTTAAAAAAATAGTTGTGTTTGCAAAACTCTGACTTCTGTACTTTCACTGCTCTATGTACCTCTTTGTGTGTCCAAGATCTAAATGCAGCATGCAGGCAGCCTTTCTCTTACAGCAAATACTGATAAACTGCCCCAGGGTTACAAAAGCAGAGAAAAGAAAACCCTTACAGACATTTACTGCTTCACTTGATACATACTTGCCTGTTTCTGGATGGTGAAAGTTATTTTTATTATTTTTGCAGCATATCAGCCTGGATGTAGTCACCTTGTCAGGAGTGTAAAATTTACAGCAGAAATTACTTTAACACTCATCTGAACCATCATTCAAAATGCATGATGAAAATCACGAAGCACAAGTTTGTCCACTCCTGCAGGTCGTCTGAAGCTTAAGGTAAGATTGAAAATAAAGAACAAGCAACTTAGTTGCAAAGTAGAAGCTGCTGCAAAGTGTGAAGGTATCTAGGGCAGATAGGATACTGTTTGTGCATTGACTCCTGTCTGTAGGAGCAATGGCATTGTTAGAAAATTTCAATGCAATATTCATTTAAATAATCAAGCAGAAGGAACAATAAGCCAAACTTTGCTACCAGAATTAAATACATATAAATGTATATATAAAGACATTGTATTAAAAAATGAAAGGATGTATTATGTTTTCTTTATTCTTTTGAAAGTGTCAAAGTACAGAAGTGTTTAACTATGAAAAATAAGTGTTAGTGTAAGCAGGAAAAGTAGGGACCACTGTGTAGGACAATGTATTTTATCTTGCTTAGCTCCTTAGAAATAGCTGCAATATTTGCACTAGGTACAGTTTGTGCCATTGCTTGTCCTTAGTGTTTTGTGTTCTGTAGTGGTGTCCATTTGGTGAATTAAACTCTTCGAGTGTATTTCCTTATTTCTCTGTCAATGTAGTACATGCAGCTGGGATGTCATCAGGATCCCTTCTCCATGCTGTAGTCATAGGATTTTATATAAAGAGCATTTTTCAGAGGCTGTCAGTATGTTCTCTTATACATTACATTTTTCTCTGGCTTGTTTTAGGTCATGTATGCAACTAAAACACATTCCAGAAACCTTGTTTTCTAAATGCATATTGGGCACAGTTGTTAATGTTGCAGGTGTTCATTCAGGGCAATATAAGATGCTGCTTATAGCAAATGGCAAATAATGGAATGCTCACTTTATAGCCTTAGGAGTTTGGCCTGGGCCTACAATCAGACATTATTTTTCATGTGTTTATAGACAGACAAGTTTATAATTAAGACAGTAAAGGGTGTAAGCATTCTTGCAGCCTTTGTAGCTCGTCTTTCTTGTAAGCATCAAAGAGAATTATTTGTGGTGGAATACACAGTAATAAGTGGTGGGGAATCAACAGCATGCAAATTTATTTGTTTATTTGTTGAATCTGGTTATCCCCTATCCTCCCATCATCTGTGCCTCTGCAATAAAGGCAAAGCGTGCCTATTTTCTCTCTTCGCTATCACTCCAAATGCTGTAGATAAGAACGATAGCTGGACATAAGTACCACACTGTGCACCCCAGAATGCCAGAGGAGTTCATAAACACAGCCAAAGACTTGTGTAACCATTACATCAGTGTCCTATTTCTGGAAATGACTACTGTAAATTACCATTTGGCTGAGGAATCCATCATGCTGATCTGGAGCCTGCATGGCCCAACTGTGGATTACATCAAGCACATGAAAAAGCTGCCCAGGAATCTTGGCACAAATGTTATTATTTTCTTTTGCATAAGAAACTTGTGTGTTCATGCATACATGTGTATAAATATGTAAAGTGATTTGGGTTGCCTATGTCTGGGGCCAGAGCCCTCTATGTGGCAGACCTTTTAACTTCAGGGGTTATACATCTTTTATGTCAGCTCTGAGGCAGTTGAGATGAGCTGAAATACAGTCCTGGCAGGGCACTGGTGTATGAGAGCTGCCACAACACACTTTCTCTAAGCATCCTTAGAGAATCTGTGACTTGATTCCTCTCAAAGCTTGGTCCAAACCAGCTTGTGTTTATTGGCTGTTAAGCCCATTTATCTTTGCAACACCTGGAGACACCAGTTTGTGGCTGTGTATCTGATTAAAAGGTACTTGGGGGTCAGGAGTTTTGAGGACTTTACTAATTATCTAGAGGGATGACTTCTGTTGAGGAAATGTTACCAGTTTGATGATTTTTGTCTTGGTTTATGTCTTTAGTTAGTGCCAGCAGTGTTAAAAAGCTGAGATTTGTGTGTCCATATATTTTACACTGAATTTAAAACATAAATATCTCATCATAGGAATCTTCTTTTTAAAAATGGAGAGAAAGAAAAAATATCAGTCTGGTTAAGAGGCAGTTGTTCTTATTAAGAAAACAGTGAGCTATTACTGCTACCTCTGACGTACCTAAGTCTAGTAATACGTGTATCTCTTTAGGACTAGACCTCAGAATAAATTGCAAGATCAGAAACTAAATTAAAATCTTCTAAAACTTGATCCTCATATATTTTTAAGGAAGTAGCTATTCCAAGAACTCTAATGTATGAAATCTTGTTAAGATTAAAGTCTCTGGAGACTGAAGTTCATTTTTTGCGGAAGAAATGCAGTTAACTATGAAATCAGGTAATGCCCAATGATATTGTCACTAATAATTAAAATAAATTTGTAGTCAGAGCATCATCAGTGTGTACAATAAATAATAGCTGAGAGGAAAGGCTGACCCCATGCTTGTTAAAGTGCTTGAAAGTTAATTTGGAGGTGTTCAGGTGATGAAAGAGGTTTGGTTGTGTGGGATTTTTTTTCTCTCAGCTGCAGTTTTCTTTGTAATTCCATAAGGAATGAAATAATTTGAGCTTGTCAGACCCACCTGTGAAAAGCAAATGCCCTTGTACTCAAGCGATCTTCACTCAGCTGGTGAGCAATGAATACAGAGAATGGACAGTGCAATTGCTCCAATATTAAATTGCTCTTGTGAGCCTTTCAAGCTGGATTTCTTTCCATCCCACAGAAAATGACGGATAATCCTTTTTTCTTTTTTTCCCAGAGAAGGAATGTGCTGGGGGAGAAATACAGTATGTAACATAAAGATTAATACATATCCTAAGGTTAGATAATTGTAAAGATAATTCTCCAACTAAAATGAGAGTAGCAAAACAACTGGAATTGTGGGAGAGCCTGGTTGCCTCTTGCTGTCATTGTTATCTGTTTCTTCGAATATTGCCAAACTTAAAATATTTGGGGTAAACTTTCAGTGCTGAGTATATTATTTAGATTTGCTGCCAGAGGCAAGTTCACTTATAATAGTTCACTTTTCCTGAGCAGAGGGCAGCCTTTCCTTTGGCATCTTTTAAATTCTAGGAACTTTGTGCTTTAACTATAACCTTTTTCTTCTTAAAAGAAATCTTCATTTGTGCAGTCAGCTGGCTGATTCAATCTCCAGCTGAAAAATGATCACAAGATGAGTTAGGTTCCTTAGAATTCAGTCCTGTTTCTGATGGGTTTTAAAAAGCTCCGACAGCTTTAGTTAAACAGAGCAGTGGTTCTCAGTATGTAGCTCTTTGTCTCTCTACAGAATTCTTGTGCAGGAGATCCTGTGAGAAAAAGCTCTATCAAATATTTGAAAAAAAGGACATTTTATTTTACAGAGCAAAAAGATCTCACAAGAAATAGCATAAGAGGATGCTTAAACTCATTGGGTAGCCAGGAGAAAGGTAGAACAGGACTAATGTTAATTTAGAGTATTTTGGGCACCTCATGATCTTTCTTGAAGACTTTGGTATAAGTCATGTTCTTAATTTTTCTTAAGTATTGTATTTTTTTAAGTTATCACACATGTTACCAAGTATTTTCATAGTCTCATAATATTGTTTTGCTGTTTCAAATAACTTGCTTATATTAGTAATCAGTTAAACCAAATTTTTTTAATAAACAGTGATGAGCATATGTGAATTATTTTCCCTGGAAGCTCCATACCAAACTAAAGCAAAATGTGAGATAGCATTCAAAGAAGTTGATATTCCTGTGTATATAGCACCCAGGAGCATCACTTCTCTGTGGCTGTTGAAATGAGATGGGTTGGTTTCCCCACCTACTTTACAAACCTGCTCTGGATGGAAGGGGGAATTTCTGGAAATGCTTGTATCCTCATCAGGTACGGTGAGTGCCCACTCCTGGGCATCCCATGGCCAGCAGGTTGAAGTCCCAGGAGATGACCCACTCACCCACATTGTTTGTAACTGGAACCAGTGCCTGATAAACTGGCTGGGAAAAGGTGTGCTGCTTTTAACAGGAGAATTTCAGGACATCTCTGGTCAGTCTGTGCCAGGACCTCACCACCCTCACAGGGAAAAATTTCTTCCCAATATCTCATCTAACCCTGCGCTCTGTCAGTGTGAGACCATTCCCCCTTTCCCTGTCACTTCTTTGTCTTCAGATGGCCTGAGATGGGGGACACTGGCTTTTAAGAAACCCAGTTCAGATGCTGAGTAAAACCCCACCAGTTCTGAGGTCATTGTCTGCCTTGTCTCACATTTTCAAAGACTTCAGGAGCTTCCAGCCCAATGTATCTGTCAGGGGATTGTAGCAATTCTTGAGATGGGTAGCAGAATAGGAAAAGGTGGAATGCTGAATGAAGATAGGGCAGCCCTTTTGCAGGTGTATCTGGTATTCTTTGATGCATGCAATACTTGGGATATGATTCTTATATTTTGTTGAAGGTTTTTAAAATTTTTTTTGTTTTTTTTTGTGGGAGGGAACTACTTCTGCTCTGTAAAAACTCTGGAGTGCACACTGTTGTTGAAAAGTGAGTTTTAAGGACATGTTGTTTTCAGTGTAAACATGGAGCTGCTGGTCACAGGCACACAGGCTGTCCTAAATTCAAAAGTTCATGCAGCACTACTACAAATTCTGCTTATAGGATAGTAGTTTAAAGAAAGTGCAGTGTATCTTTCTCACATTTCTAGATATGGTTATAGCCTGACATGATCAATCAATACTATGTGACCACTCAACTGTCTTTGGAAGAGCTCCACAAATCACAGGCAAGTTTAGGGCTCCTGAGCTAGTTGATGTAATCAGGACATGCATCTATAAAAAACAGGTTTCATACAACCTGGATTCAAGCAATTACCTGGCCTCTCTGCTTTTTTTTTTATAAATTTCAGTATTATTTGACAAGGAAATAGTGTGTCCACAAAATTCAGTTTTAGTACAGTGGCTACAACAGACAATCATTAAAAGATGTCATAAAAGACTAAATAATTTTAAGTGTATGTAGATTTAATTGTAATGGCTATGCCATGTATTATTCTTAGACTCTGGAATGAGGCACAGGCACTGAAATAACTTGCTCTGAGTATTCCCTGGATTAAAAATTCTTGCTGTTTAGATACTGTCATGAAATGGTTGGCATCCCAATAATCAGGACAAGTGTATATGTTGGCAAGGAATTTAAAATGGTGGTGCCTCTGAAGTTTAGGAGTTTTCTTGCCTGGGGATGGCAGGCAGTTGTTGCTGTTAAAAATGCCATTCCCTTGTCTGCATTGCTGCTCATTTCTGAAACAAAGTGAGCTTGGGCATGTATTCCACTTTGTAATAGAAACTGCTACATTTGGTTTTCTTTGAGTCTTCTCTGACACTGGAGTCTTCATGTGCCCACTTCTCTTTTTTTCTTGTTCTTTTGTTAATAAATCAAATCTGACTACAAGATCGCTCTGCCATAAACCGCAGTAAGGGCTGCTTGAAAAAGCATGAGCCTCCCAAATTTTTTACCCTCAAGAGGAAATAACTGATTTTTTTTTTGTTTGTCTTTGATCCAGTCTCATCAATGCAATTTTCCTTCTTCAAACAATTGAGCCTGCAGTTCATTATAGTGCAGCACCGGAACCCTTCTATTACCTTATTTTTAGCAACAATTAAATCGAGCCTTAAAATTGCATTTGCAAAAAGGCCTGCACCGGTCCCAAATCTTAGAACTCAGCCCTTAAAATTTGCTCACACTGAGGCTTCCAAGAGGGGCAGCAGCAGATTGAATCCCAGCACTTTGCTCTCCTGGATGGGAGTGTCGTTTGGTGGTGTGGTGTGGTGGTGTTTGTGGCCAAATGAAGCGTACGGTGATCCCACAGAACAGTTTAAATTCTGACATCCTCGTTTGCAGAATTCCACTTGCTCTGATAAAGCACTTTAAATGAGTTTTTACTCCTTTAAGTGTAGCCCTGTTGTACTTATGTCTGTGACCTGTGGCAGCTCCTTGGACCCGCCTGGATGCGCCGCCTGTCCTGGGAATCCTTTCTGGCCTCCTCCAGCCCCAAATTGAGGGTGCAGGGTCAGAGAGCACCAGGATGCCTAAAGCAGGTGAATCTGTGCTGGAGACTCAGTGGAGCTTCTCAGCCTGGGACAGTGAGGAGCTCCCACTTTCCAAGTCCCCTCCCAGCATCAAGGACACAGGGTTCTCTGCTCCTGTGGGGTTGAATGTCTTCAGAGAGCACAGCCTTTGGACTATTTATCAGATCTTATGTGCATGATTAAAATATAACTTCCCTTCAGCTTATGGAGCTTAGCATAGAGGCATGAATTAATGGAGAGACAGGTTGTGTCTGCTGCAGAATCAAGAAGCTGCGCTGCAGAAGAGAGAAGTTGTTGGTGATTTGTTAGAGTCAAGCATTGCCTCCAGAATTTTTCAAGGAAGAATGTTTATCTGCAGTTGGGACTGACTGACACCATTACTTCTTCACAGGACAATTGCCGTTAAAGAATGCTGTAGTTTTCCTAAACATGGGTGAGAGAAGTCTAGGAAAAGAAATTCACTACTTAGGCAGGATGGAAGTGAGGAGATTTGGAAGTGTCTGCCAAACTCTTGTCACAGTGACTGTGGGAGCCCAGCTGGAACTTAGAAAGAGGAGCATAGTTTGAAACACTGGATACTGTACTGTCATCATACCCAAATGAGATATCCACATGTTATGAGTAGTAAAGCTCTCTGAATGATATGAATACTCATATTATGTAAGTTTGCTACAAAAATATGGAGCCCTCATGTTATTTACCTAGCATGGTGTGCATGGAAGCATAGTTAGCATCAGGCAGGCTGCGAGATCCATGGAGAGAAAAAAATCTGATTAACAGCACCTAGAAGTGGGCAGAGTAACCCCCTGCAAGGAACCAGACCCCTCAGAATGTGAAACTGCTGGACCAAGATTTCAGGCCCATGTGGAAGAGCTGTGTCTGTGCATGAGCCTGACAAAGGGAATAAAAATGACAAGATGAAGGTAGAGCTTTCTTATGCTTTCACCAGAGAAAATGAAAGAGTGAAATAAAACTGCCGGGAATGAATACACAAACCCTGAAACAGCTGGGAAAAATATTTGAGGAAAATGTACAGGAGGTAGCAGAGGGATACTTTTCTCTAAATCCCAAAAGCAAGAAGTAGAGAAGAGGATAGATGCCTGCATTGTGTGGTGGAAAATTCTGGCATGCACATGTACGTTAGAGACATAAAAGATCTCCTAATTATAGACAGGATCATTTGTGGGACATGTGATTCCAGTTTACAGGAGGAATTGCTGAGAAAGAAAAAAAAAAAAGGCATCTAACCCTAAAGGAATAAATCAAAGAACAAGAGCAGCCGAACTGTCCAGGAAAAGGAGCAAAACAATGACCACTTTTGCAGGACACAGCAGAGTCCAGGAGAAAGGGAAGAGAGGGATGAACCTGTGAGCAATGAGCAGAAGTGGTGTAAGATTTGGGGCTGGTGGGAAGGGAGCCACGAGGGTTTAGTTCAGCAGTAGGCAGTGGCACTGTGTCTGGCTGAGCAGGCTCTCCCCTCCTTGGCAGGGATGCAGGAGGCAGAAGGAAACCATGGGACACTGGTGAGGTGGACAAAGCAACAGGCTGTTGTGGAGCTCAGCATGTCTGAAGGAAAATGGAATCAAAGAGCCAGCCTTTAGGGGTCTCTTGGTTAGTAATCTCTAGTTAGTCACCAAATGTTTGCATGGAAAGCACAACTGTCAGAAGGAAATTCGGGGTGATCCATTTGCATTTCCAAGAGAGAAGGAGGAAGATAAGGTTTGAAAGAGGCACCAGGAAGTCAATCTATCTGAGCATGACCTGAATGTTACCCCATTTTTTTGTGTTTCTCTATGCCATTCTTTAAAGAAAAGCCAATTATATTTCCGAAGAATAGGGGCCTCTCATGTTGTTATTCATCATGTGGCATATGAAACACCAACACTTACTCTGAAACTGTGAGTTAACCTTGTCCTTTCATCACGTATGGTCATCTCATCACTAGGCTGGTGACTGCTCAAAGCTGCATGAAAGTGGTTGAGCCCCAGACAACTAAACTTTTATACATCAGTACAAAAGCAGCAAAGAAGATGAGAAGGAAAACTGATTGTCCCTAGGGACACAGCATAATGGTTTGGGTAGTCCTGCTTAGAAAGTCACTTGTGACTTTTATAATGAGGAACTTAAGGTCTGAATTTTCAGACTTATTAGCTGTTCATTTGTTTGTTTTTTCTTAACTTAATATACTACGTGCTGCATTTTCCTTGGGGTATTGAGTCAAGTGATGGATTCATCCAGTTTAGTACGAAATGTATGGGCTCTCTTTTTCATAAAACTTTGAAGAGGTTCAGGTCTCAAATTTCCTGAAGGATTTTATTTTATGCCTGTATATTTTGGTAGAGCAGCTAATGTTTTCTGTCCTGTTTCCTTTCTGACAATATGTGTTTCTGGCTAATGTAGAGAGGGAATGTAGTTTTTATTTGTTCTCATTCTTGACCCGTGAGAATTAGAGTTGTCTTCTTATATGAGCAGGCAGAGTTAAACCACTTTAGTCTACAAAAGAATCACTGAAAGTTTCCAATCCACTCACTCTGTGCTTCAATGGAAAGAAAAACAGGTTTTAAAAAGTCTGAGAAAGATATGGCTATTAAGCTAATCCAGTATACTTCATCTAGCTGCTAAAAATCTTGACTCTTAACAGTGATTAAATATAATTGCATCAGTAAAGGTGGTGTAAAAAAATCCTGGCTTTCATTAGAAGCTATCTTTAGGAAACCATGATTCCATGACTTAAAGTTACATGTAACATCACTGTTTTATTTTGGGCATGCTTTGAAGGTTTCTTAGACACAGGGTTATGTAGAAAGAATAAATAAACCACAGCAGAACAAATACACAATTCTAAAGTATTCTTCTATATTTCAATATCTATCTGCAATGCATGCTGTTTATTAAAAAAGAAAATTTGGCATAAAACTGAAGAATTAGTGGATAAATATTCAGCCATCCTAAAGATCTGATCAAATAGTAAAGATATTTGGAAGAAAAAAAACAAATTAACAAACTACCACCTATTTGCCAGATAAAATTGTCATAGGATGGAATGGAAGGACTCCTAGTAATTTAAATTAAATTAAATTCTTTTTTTTGCTACTCTTCAGTTTGGAATGGAATCTGTTCACTATTTTAAGAGCTGCAAAATAATGTTGCCAAACATTTCCCCTTATTTTCATAAATTTAACATCTGAGCTGTGTCAGAGCCTTAACACTGCACAGTCTTTATAGAGAACTTAAGATTTCTCCAAGTTATGTGATCTGAAAAAGCTCTTCTTAGACAATCAGATGTTAAAAAATTCAGCAGTTTTGGTATAATGCAGAACACCACATGCTGCTTTGTCTCCTTGGGCTGAACTGGATATTTGCACTTTTGTGTTTGTTTTGTAGATTATGAAAAATTTTGTAAACTGAGAGAGGGCTATAAAACCTCCTACACTGAAATACTCAAAAATACAAAATAATGTAGTTCTTACATAGCTTTGTCACTGCCAATGTTAAATGTTACAGCAAGTATTTATTGCAAGAGCCTGAGTTACTGCAAAGATGAAAGTACAACAGTGAGCCTTGTTTGTTTAGAGAAATCATATACTCCCAATGTGTTGCAGGGGAATGATTGTCCATTTTTTTGGGTATTCAGATGAAGTGATAATTCTGAAGCAGAGAAAGCTATTGATAATGTTGCCACTGGAATATTCAGTAAAAATGTATTTAGCTGTTTCTGTGAACAGAGTTTAAGCAAAGTTTAAGTTCAGATCATGATTGGCCCATGGTGAGATGCTGACCTAAATGGTGATGTGTCTTCTGTACATACTTTCTGCTTTTAAGTTATTAGAGATATGAAAACCATAAAAAATATGTTAATATTAGGGCATTTAATGAAATATTTAAAACATAGGCATATCTATAGGTAGATATGCACTGTACAAAACATGATAGTGTGGATGATGAAAAATTAGTCTCTTGTGAATTCATTACTTCTATTCTGTTTAACTATTTACCTCTTATTTTGAGAATCCCAATGTGGAAAAATACTTTTATAATTTGTGCTTGGCATTTTGGCCCTCGTGCAGTTTTGATTCACAAGTTAAAATCCTGTTACCATGGAAATCAGCTGAATTTTTGATGAGCTTTGAATTTCTCCCACAAATTAAGGCAACTGGGGAACATCATCCAGGCTGATTCTGCCCTTAATGTCAGCCATAGTATTCTCCCTTTTATTCTGTATGAATGGGAGCTGTATTGAGCTGTATTTTGATGATGATTTAAGTCAAGATTCCCAAATGTTACTGCAATAAGTTCTCTTTTATCAAGGGAAATGAGGGTATTTGATAGCATCAAGTTACTTCTTGTGTGACAGCTGTCCACAACTTCCTCAGCAGGAGATCTGCCCCTGCCCCACACCATAAACACCAGCAATTGGTGTAGTTTTTAGTTTTTCTCTGATTACTTTCAGAACAGCTGTCAAAAATGATCAGTTTGTTATGAAGTCAGAAAAAACCAAAACAAAAACAAACCTAGAATATAAGCTTGATATATAGCTTGAGAGGAGGGGTTTCAGCTAAACTTATTATATTAAAATAGTCAGGGAAAGTGAAACTCCAAGAGCCAACTCTGTTTTCCTAGCTCTAACCCACAACTGGAAGAGGTGGGTGGGGTAGAAATTGGCTGCTATGGGCAGGGTGGGACAAGAATATAATTGTTTGCTACTCTGAAAATGCCTGTCCCAGGCCCTCAGATAGGAGGGTGGCAGTGAAAGCAGACCCTTCCTTGCACTGGAAATGCCAGGTGATGAACTTGAGCAATAGTCACATTCTGAGTGTATTTCTGGCTTTCCCAGTCTTTGATCCTGCCATTGAATCCACGGGGGTGCAAAAATCCACCCACACAGATCCGATGTCAAAATCCTGGCCTTAAGTATTTATGGTTTGATTTGGACAAATTTTTTTTGTCTGTGCAATAACCATAGTTATTACCAGAAATAGAGGACAATCTAAAATATACATATAGACATTATGTAGGTATGAATTTTTATTATTTTTTAATAAAGGTCATATCTCTATTCATGTATTTTAACTCTTTACTGAAATTCTCATTTCTGAGTCTTACCCTGTGCTCCTTTTCACCTGACCAGACTGGCCTAGATCTATGGTAATTAATTCTCAGAAAAAAATTAGTTAATAATGGTTATAATCTGAAAGCCAGCCTAGAATTAAAAGAACATCCAGCTTTATACACCTTGCCCTAAGATCCTACTGGTTTATTAAACTGTAGCTGGACTGTAGTTGTTTTCTGCACTAAAGACCACCCCCCACCTTTTTAACTGGATCTGGACTCTATTCATTATTCCAACCATCTCCAGTTAGATCATTTTCATCTGTATATAAACAGAAGATGAATCTCTTAGGAAGACAACCTCTTTAAACAGGAACGGTGAATTTCATGAAATAAAACTAAAATCAGAATTTTACAGAAAAATCAGACATGCCAGAGCTGCTGCAGAGCTTGGCAATGTCAGCCAGCACCATTCTTCAATTAAGTAAGGAAAACTTCATGAGTTTTCTAAAAGTCTTGTTTCTGGGAAATGTGTTTCCCAAAGTCTTTCTTTCCTTCTTTTCACCTTACTTTTTCCTGAATTTTTAATCACAAATTAATGCTTATAAAATTTCTGACATAATGCTTACAAATAGGTTCCCAGCAGTTGAGTATTGATTTAAATTTGGATAATTGTCTTTTGTTTTTTCCTTACTAAAACTGAATATAAAAATATGCTCTCTTCAACAGTTCATGGGTAGGACATGGCAGGGCCTGGACATTTAACTTCTTGCATGTTCTCAGTTGAAAGTCAACTGGAAATCAGCAGAAGCTCCCAGGTAATTCCTGTGCCTGCTTAGAATTGTTCAAAACTGAGTTTTGTTTGAAGTCAAAAATCTGTACCCCATTTTTCAAGGAGGTGCCAGCCAGGTGCTCTAAAGCATGTTCCTAATTATTTGCTTTTGATCTGATGAGGTAGCATTAGTTTTGATTTTAAAGTTCATCTATGCTTTTGGAACTGAGATATCAGCGGAGTGTGTTATTGGATATGGCTTGCAGTCCCAGTCTCAGTGTCTGAACCGGTTCCTAGAGTTACAAGAAATACTTGTTTTGCAAACCTTATTATTGAGGAAAACCCAATGGCACTAAAATTATTCCAGAAAGGAAAAAAAGTTCCTAGTAAAAATAATATTTGTGTGAGTGGCCTATCTGAAAATGCTAGAACCTCACAAAGCACAGCATATCTGTCTCACCAGAAGGAGTATACTTACTTTCAACTGGAGAATATTTGCAGTTTTCAAAAATTAAATACAGCATAAGTATTTTTCCAAGTCATTTAATAACGCAAAAGGCCTTTTCCAGTTGGGTATAGTTTGTATTTCCAAGTCATGGTTGTGTCTGGTGCTTCTTCAAAAAAAAACGTTCTCAAACTTCCAGAATTGCACATTCCAGAGCTTTGGTTCTCTGCGGTGTTGGAATGAATTGTTTTCTAAGCTTGAACTAAACTCTTGAGGGGTTCCGATGTCTCCTCCTGATTGAGAGAAGTTGTAAGCTAAGGGTGAGGGTCCACTTAAGGCTTTTAGTGATGAGAAGCCAGTTTTACAAAAGGAAAGAATTTTGCATTTAATATACTTGTACAGTTTTGTTTGATTTTTTTTCTTCCTGCAGAATTACCAGGTTCTATCGTGGCTTGTATGGATAGTATGGTTTTTAATTTTAAAGATTGTGAGCCAAGGTTTAATAATCACAGGTCATTCTGGGAATGGCAGTGTTGAAGACCTAATCTAGAAAACTTACTGATAGCCCTTTCAAAGTTTTTGAAGCGTTCAGCTTTATGCAGGAGTTACATGTGAGTCGTGGTTGGGAGACAGCAATCACAACTCGAGTCCTCTCTTGATCTTCAGACAACAGCTTGTTTTATTGTTCAGAACCTACTTGTATAGTCTGTTCAAAGCTCCTGAGTCTAGACAATTTATTGGTTGAAGCTTTAGCACCGGCCAGCTCCATGACCAGTGATGTGCTTGTATCTGAGCTCAAACAGGGATGGCTGAGGGTCCCCTGTAACCTATCCAGGGACTTGTTCTGCTTCTAGGCTGGTTGAGTTTGGGGGTCTGATATGGCCACATTTATTTGGCAGCTGTAGGCTAGCTGCAACAGTGACAAATCAACCTTTCAGTTATATTTAAAAATGTAAAAATGTTCTTTGTTATCTTTCCTGCAGGCACCTTGCAGACAAGAAGACAAAGATAGCATGAGTCTAATTTGAATGAGGATTTTCTACTCAATTTGACAAACCTAGCTCTTCCAGCCAGCGCTGTGTGCTCCAAGTATCACTGGAGCTGCAGCATTCAGGTCTAGGAGCTGTCAGGCGAAACCACCAATATCACAGTCCTTCAGGCTAGCATGTCACAGGTTACTGCCTGGAAGTTACAATGTTACACCTTGACACTCTAAACAATGAACAATTCAACTCAAAACCCATTTCAATTAAAAATGCACGTATTTCTACCACTGACATCTTCCAGATACTTGAGTTTTGGAGTTTGAGTAGGGAGATGGGCAGACTGCCCCACCGTTATCAATCTTCTGTTTTCAACAAGCTATCAGCTTGCTAGCTTATGTTGTGAATTTATTGAAAAACATCAGAATGTGAGAGCACCCAAGTCTTTTGAGGAGAGGGTGTGCATCCACCCCATACCTCCTCTCCCTTCCTTGTTTCAGCAACTCTAACAGGAACAGAACATGCACTTTTGAACAAAATTAACAAGGTAAAACTTACAACTGCCTATATGCTTTACCATCACCCAAGTGTCTGCCATTGCTAGGGAGCCTCCTTTTCTCAGTGAGGACTTGAAAGGCTTCTTCTGGATGAAGCCTCCATGTTTATCTCAAAGGAAAGGGGTTCAGCTTTCTGCAAAGCCAAATCAGCTAGTCAAAGTCACTGGCATTCATCTTTAGCACAGAAATATCTGGGTTTGATAGCATATTTTCTCTTCCTTGTTAAGGTCACAGTTTGGCCAGAACTAAGACCTAGACTGGAAAGGCTTCCCTGTCATATCTTTAAAAGAATTCTTTGAGTAATAACTCATAAAACTATTGGCTTTGTTATCTTAGCTATCCTTGGCTTTGTTATCCTTAGCTAAATAACTAATGACATATAAATAACTTGTAAATAACTATAACTTTATGCACATATATATGCAACTCCTTAGAAATTACTATTTACCCTTTGTTATAAACAAAGCAGTTCAAAACTACTGAAGGAACCTTTTGTTTCTGTTAGGTTTTACAGGTTACATCTTGGTATATAATTTTAAATGACATGTCTTTGAGTAAGAAGTCAAAAATCCATTCCCATCCGTACACCCCATGCAAACAGACTGTCCCTCCCCCACAGGTTCATTGATGTTGTGGTGATGTAAGGTCAAATTGTAGCTGTTTGGCCTTCTAGATTTTTGATCAACATGAAGTTGCTACTCAAGCAGCTCCGTGTGATCCCTCCAAGGCCAACAGTGGCAGGTCCTGCAGGTGTGGTAGGCCAAGATAAGGCCATGTGTTGGCAGAGATGATGATGACATCTGTCCCCGTGTCAATCATGCCACTGACCCATATCTTCAAGGGCCTTGCCTTAGGCATTGTTACAGTACAAAACCATATTACATCTTTGATCACCTACGGCCTGAGTCCAGTACACTTGGGGCTGTCCTCCTTATCCAAAGCCTTGGTCTCCTCACTCTGTAGAATCTTCTTTGGGGACAGAAGACTTAAAAGGAGTAAGTTGTGCAATTCAGGTCTTAATAGCCACAGGGGGTGTAGAGGTGACAGCATGGCTTTTATTTGTCCTGTAAAATTGGCATCTATGACGCTGGGGTGCGCAAAAACACCTTGGAGCATGGCACTGGATCTTCCTAGAAGCAGTGCACTCAGTCCTTGCCCTATGGGCCCCTGGGCCTCGAGAGGGACTTTATGTACCTGTAATGAGTTTATAGTTATTGGGATTGAGGTGGAAACATCCGTGCCAGCTGATCCCCTTGTCCTTGCTGTGAGCGGATCACACAGGCTTGTGCTGGAGGGTGAGAAAATACTTGTGTTATCATGGGTTTCCCCATCATGTTGGGCTTCCCATTTCCCTGGTCTTTGAGAGATTGTCCATTAACATGATATTTGGACCAGCAAATTGTCCATTAACATGATAATTTGGACCATACCTTGGCCGTATATCCAACTCTCCCACATCAGTTGCGGTTTGTATTCATACCCTTCTGTCCTTGAAATGTCCCCAGTGGGACATATTCGTGAGGACAGTTTACCTTCCCGTGGCCTTGTCCACACTTGTAGCAATGGGGCATTAGTTTAACAGCAGCTATGTTAGCTAACATAACCATGTTATGAGATCCAGTCCCAACCTTTGCACATGCATTTATCATATCCTCTAGAGATAGATTCTCTTTAGGTAATGCATTACTGGTTTGCATTATCTCATGCCAGTTGTAGCATTGATTGACCCCTTGCTTTGCTGTTTGCAATCTGCATTTCCATAGCATCCTGAAAACATTCTGTGAATTGCATATATAATTCTTTGCGGTTTTGTCTTATGCTTGAATAGCTTTGGGTTGACACAGACAAGTTTGTGATTTTTGTTAGAGCCTGCATTGCTGAGTCCTTTACTTGGGCTAGGATTGAGGAGTTCAAGCAAGCTTGAGTTTGTGGATCTTCCATAGGGTGTAAATCCATGAGCTGAGGGATCCCCAAAACATTAGTCCTGCTGTGAAGCTCTTGAATTTTTAAACCCCTGGTCCTCTGCATAGGATCTCCAGGCAGAGTCAAACATCATATACTGCACTAGAGAACAGAGTAATTTTGCAATGTGCTTCATATCATAGGGAGTTAATTCACTAGCAGTTATAAATCAAAGCATATTTGCAACAGCAAGCAACCTTAGCCAATGTTTAGCAGCCAGTTGGCATAGCTCTGAAAGGATTTGCCAATTAAAGGGTATATACTTGGCAGGTGTTGTGCCATTACCTCGCAGAACTGGGAATGCTCCAATTGTTCCTCCTCCCTGCTGCTAGCCCTCTTGTGATGGTGAAGACATGGGTATTGACATCAGTTCTGCCCCTTCTATATTCCTGCTTTCAATTGCTTTTTGTTTTACCTCCATCCAGAAGATTACCAGGTCTCAAGTGGGGATGGTTTCTGCTCTGAACATCTATGAGGTTGGCAGGGTTGCAGGGGCTTGTTCTCCAGGGCTGGTGGTAGGGTGAAGACTTGGGTTCCCTCTGCAGGGATCTTGTGTTTCCATCAGTGATGTGATTCCTTGGGGCTTTTGGAGCCTTGGCTGCAGATGTGTTGAGGCTGTGGCAGCAGTGGCTGCGTGGCCGGGACCAGGGTCCAGCACCAGGATGTTGTTACTTCCTGCTTGTGGTGTACTTCCAGGTATGCCGTAAAGATGAAATCCAGGCCCTTGTAGTGACCTCGGGCCCCTCCCAAACGCCACAGTGGCATGGCCAGCAGAGGCAGGTCTGTGACACGGCTTCTGAGCTGATCCAGTCAGTTCTGGGCAGGGCCAGTCTGGGCATTTCCATGCTGATGAGGGCCATGGGCTGTGGGTGGCTCCGGTGGCGAGAGGGTGGTCCCAGGAGCCACATGGAGCTGCATCGTGGTCATAGGTTGCTCCGCCAAAATGGTGGCGTTCTCCAACACGTGGCAGCATCTCCACGCAGCCAGTGCTGCACAACAGGTCGGGACAGCTGCTGGACATTCTGGCACCCCACTGCAGCTCCTCGGTGTGGCTGTGCCTTCACTGCTTGTCGCAGTTCCTCTGCTGCGGTGGTGTCGGCTCAGCTCAGGACTCCGCCGCTGCCCCCCACTCCGCCGCTCAATGGGATCCGGCCACGTGGCAGGATTGTGCAATTTGGCTCCTTACTGCATGCTGTGGTTTGTCTGCCTGCAGGGGCAGAGCCTGCCACTTATGGACTGCACCATGGTGAGGTTGCAGGAAATGGCTTGCAAAAAGGCAGTCCCAGGGACATGGGCGCGTTCGGGGCGGCACAGCTGTGTGTGGCAGCCATTTTGTCCTGTCTCCTCCTCTGTGGGCTTGGAAAGGTGCCCAGTTCTCCCTCTGTCTCCTCCAGTGCCCAGTCCTCACCCTGTAGTCCAGTATTCAACAGTCTCCTTGAGTCCAAAATAAGTTTCCAGGGCTTTATAACTTTTATCATGCTTTCATTGCCTCTGGAGGCTGCTTGAATGATAAATCGGCCAGTTCATTCCCATGTTTTAATATCAAGGTCAGTTTCTTTGGTTGTGTCCAATCCACAGTTCTTAGCCCACATTACTAAAGTAACAAAGCCTCTTCATCATATTCTACCTCCCATTCTTGTAAAAGAAGTTACCAAACCTTCAAAACTGGATGATCCTGTATGGAGATTCATCCGCCCATGGCTCCAGTGGTTGTTTTCTTCTATTTTTAAGGATAAGTCCAAAAGAATTCTGGATTTGAGCAGTTTTGCACTGGACAGCTATTTCCACACACCTCTTGATTATCTCTAGTTTTTCGCTGTAGGTCAGGCTCTACCCGCTTCTTTTTTCCAGCTTTTCACTGTATGTCAGGCTCTCCTTGCTTGTTTTTTTCAGCTTTTTGCTGTTTTTGATAGGCTCTTTACTGTCTCACGAACAATTTCACCCTCTGTCCTCTGTCTCCCCTCCACTCTGCTTGTGAGGATCGCTGTGTCCTCACACAAGGTCACCACGTGTTACATGTGAGTCGTGGGTTGGGAGACAGCAATCACAACTCGAGTCCTCTCTTGATCTTCAGACAACAGCTTGTTTTATTGTTCAGAACCTACTTGTATAGTCTGTTCAAAGCTCCTGAGTCTAGACAATTTATTGGTTGAAGCTTTAGCACCGGCCAGCTCCATGACCAGTGATGTGCTTGTATCTGAGCTCAAACAGGGATGGCTGAGGGTCCCCTGTAACCTATCCAGGGACTTGTTCTGCTTCTAGGCTGGTTGAGTTTGGGGGTCTGATATGGCCAAATTTATTTGTCAGCTATGAGCTAACTGCCATAGTGACACAGGAGATCTACCTATTTAACTGCCTCAGGCTGGGATACAAAAGCCCAATCTTACCACCTGTCAGTCTTTGACCTACTTCAATTTTTATAAGAAATATAAATGTTTATATTACTTCCCAATTAATACAAAGTGATATCTCATAGTTCCCACAGTAAAAAATTGTCTGCACGTATATATCCATATGGGAAGCATGTGGGATGTGATACAGACAAGAATAGTGTTTCATCTTTCAAGCTACAATTAGATTGTGGCTTTTCAAAATCTGCAGATTTTCTCTGTAAATTAATCGTCCAATGTCTTTTGTTGCTGTCTTTCAAGTTCTATCAGCTTCCAACTAGAAAGCTAATGATAAAGCATCAGAATTGCACCCTTTTAAAAGAAGAAAAGCAGGATAGGCATCTGTAATAGTAGTGTAATGACAACAAATCTGCATGTACCATTTAGAACGATTTGCCTAAATGCTCATTCATTGGCACACAGACATTTTCTTCTGTGCTTTATCTATATATGATGTTTGGCAGCAGCAGTCTGACATCATCAGACATCTACCCACCAGCATTTTAAAGACTTTTCCACAGAGCCATAAAATTGCACCTTCCTTGTCGAACCTAAAATCCAGCCCACCTGTAATAACAGAGCAGTGGAACAGTATGGATCTCTCCTGGATGTCTGCAATGCAGAGAGCTGAGGTGGCTTGCCTTCACACTGAAACAAAGGTCATGTCCTAATGTTATGCCTTCCTGTTTAAAATGAATGACTTGTAAATGTTTATCTCAAGTAGAAGTGAGAACATGGTCTACGTCTGTGTTGTCCAATTCCCCCTTGGAGAAGCTGTGCAGTGAAACAGCTGCATGTCCCTTCACGTCCTTCTCCTGCTGTTAAACATGTACATCTCTGGCTTCAGCTCTTTGCCGAGTTTCCCCCTGCTCATGTTTGGATTCCAGGTTGAAGCTTGAAGTAGTGTTGTCTGGATTTATAGTGGGTTACATTGTTTTCTCCCAGAAAGAGCAAGGGAAAGGGATCAGCCCAGCACAAAACAACTGACAGTCCATGCACAGCATCATGCAGTGTAGAGTTTCTTTGGTTCTGCCAATAGGTATTGCAGTAAAAAATGTCTGGAGGCTACTTGGGGCTACTCCTCTAGAGACTGGGCCAAAGTATACAGTATACTGGCTTTCATTTTGCTATTTTTGGACAGTCAGAGCTGCTTTCCATTTCCTACAATGTTCCAATATAACCAAATCACATGTGCTCAGTAATGGAGGCTTCAGAGACCTGGGGCTTCTGTAAAAAGGAAAAGAGTAAAGTAGTATTTATACAGTATAATATTTTGATTTGCTAATGGGCTGTGAGGTGGGTGTTATCATGAACTACTGTGCAGCAAGACAGGTTCCTAAAACACATAGCAGCTTACTTGATCTCCAAATCATTGCAGATAACAGAGTGTTTGGTTTCTAATTAGACCTGTGTTGTACTAATTCTCGTGAGCAGTGCAAGTGATTGACATGCTGCATTTTAGTGGCAAGTAGCAGAGCAGCTGAGTGGAGCTCAGCAATGAAGAAATCCAGCTGCTGAGGAAAGCACGCTGCTCCCAGAGGCTGATTTGGAGGATGAACACACACTGATTGGTGTGGCCTTGCTCCAAGGGGAAGGAGGAAATAAAGGCACATAGTCTTCAATTAGACTAATGATATTCTATTCCTAAAAGGATTAGGAAAAATGTCTAACTGAAAATAAAAGTCCAATGTGTAATAGTTCACAAATAATATATTTACTTTGGATAGTTTTTTGCACTGTTTCTTAGGAGAGGATGGACATTATTCTTTTTGTATGCCTCAGTCCCCTGTATTTAAAATACAGATGGTTCATCCTAACTGCTGGTTTCTGTACATGTAAGTAGTAAGTGTAACTTTCAAGGCAGAGCCTTGTGAACTGTTTCTTGATGGAACATGGCAGAGCAGCATAGGCATTTTATGTAACTAAAAATTTTCAGAACCATTTTTGCCAGCACTTTCCTTTGTGGCCAGCCAAGTCAGTATGTTTGGTAGTACATTCCACTGTGGAAATAAAAATAACAATATGGATTTGATATAGACAGTCTCTTTGAGCTAGATTGGGTTACTGTAAGGAACATCCCCTAGCTTAAACCCTCTAATGAGGTCCAAATCCCTTCAGTCAGATTCTTCATGTAAAGTCTGCCTTTTTCAAATCATCATCATTGCATTCAGCACTAACAAAACCTGTGCCTATGACTCTTGGATGTTATTCATGTAGCATTTGATTTTTTTCACAGCCTTTAAGGCCCCTTTGAGGCCAAGAAGGGCTGTTCCTCTGCTTTAGGGGCTTTTTGGGCTCCCTATACTTGTGTTAAAGGAGCAGGGCTGCCTAAGGAGTCGCATTTTCTTAGGATGATCAAGCTGTGGCTTGCTGCAAATCCCATCTGCCCTCTCCACATGCAGCATTAGAGGCCCTTCCTGGAGCAAGTTCCTCAGGGATTTACCTGCATAAGGTTGCCAGTACGGGGTCACTGGAAAGGCAGATGGGACACATGATGACAGATTTGGACCAGTTGCATTTGGCAGAGAACAGACCTATGAAGCAGTATAGTGACTTTATGTGTAAGAATTTCTTTTTAAGTGGTATTCCTTGTGGATCTCATCCCCCAGTAAACTAGCAAATATTGTAGTACAAATAACAGTGGTACCATGCAGGGGTTAGATTTTCAGAAATGCCAAGTGGGCACTGCAGGCTGCAAAGAGTGTGTTTGTGCAAACCATGGAACAGATAAAGGTATTTGCTCCTGTGCTTCGGCCTGCCAGGGTTACATTTTTGCAGGCTGTGTAAAGAAAGGTCAGATTTTGTTTTGTCTGTTGACATTGGGGTAAATTAAATTAGACTTGAAAGCCACAACAATATCCCAGGTAATAAAATTTAATCTTGAAGTAAGAATGACACATTTGTCTTCTGCTGGAGAAAGGAAGGTGTAAGGCAACCCAGACTTCTCATACGGTTTTGTCCCTCTCAGAAAATGCAAAAAGAAGGCTCTAGACTTTGCAAGTGCTTTTGGAAACTTGGGGGGAAAGATCATATGGCATAAACATTCACTTGACCCGATTAAGGGCAACATATGTTAAGTATATGAACTTGTAAAGTGCTCATGCTTTTTAATACTGAGTAAAAATGTTCTGCTTCTTGCTGTGAAGATGACACTTATCTTGGACTTCGCTGGCAGTGAAACCAGGCTTGCTACAGATCTATGTTGCAGCTTAGGTCTGCAACTCATATTTCTGTTTTTTCTAGTTTCTCTTCCTCCACTGCTCTGTTGAAGTAGTGCAGCTGCCTGGAGGCATTGAAAACTCTTGAAGCACTAAAAAGAGAAATTTGGGGTCCTTTTTCTTAGTCAAACAGTTTTTTATGTGCCAAGTACAGAATTTTATCCTGCCTAAGGAAACGGGTATCATTTGCTATACTTTAAAATAATACAAAAGCCATTCCAGCTCTTCTTGAAGCCAGTGAGAGCATTCCCCTTGCTTTCAGTGGGAATTTGCAAGCAACCCATGATGCAGTTTCTGTGAGAGCAGGAGAAAGCTGAGAGTCCATAGGACCATGAAAGTGTAAAATGAAAGAACTTGGTGCCACATCATTTGCACATTTCTGAGAGAAACTGTCTTAGTTTTGGAGGAAGAGTCCCATAAACTTGCTACTGAGGCATTCATGCATCCAGAGAAATCCAGAGAAAGAAGTGTGCAACTGCCCTCCAACCTGGTAGTGTTTTTGTTTGAGTGTGTGCTAGAGCATGGGGAAAGAGTGATCACCTTCTTGTTCTGGGTGTTACCTTCAGTCTCCAAGGTGAAGTGCCAGCTGCTGTTTGAATGTGTAATAGTCACCAGTAAATCATAAAGTCTAGAATACTTGCTTGTGCAAAGCAGAGCTTCAAATGGAAAAACTCCAAGGAAGACATCTCTTTTTTTTAAAGAGAACTTTCCCCTGGGTTTTCCCTGCCACAAGCCAGTAGAAGTTTGGCTGCCACAGAGCTGTTCCTTGTGCACCTGCTGCTTGTTGTGCCTGAGCAGCTCTGAAAAGGGGAACCCAGGACTGGGCTGTGTGTGAAGGGAAATGTATGGGTAAATGTACCTTCCAGACAAACTGCATCAGCAGCATGGCAGCAAAAAGAAATGTCTCATGTTCGATCCACTGAGATCGGCTTTAAAATTCTCTAGGACAATGAGGCGTCTCTGCAGCTGTGGGGAGCCTGGGGCCTTGTCAGGCATTCTTACACTTTTCAGCTTATTCTTGTTGCACCTGGATAAGGGCAAGACTAATTATTAGATCCTCAACATTAGTGAGGATTCTCACTAGTTACTCAATGCACAGAGTTTACTTTATCTATCATTTTCCACTATAGCCTTACAGTTTACTATGGGGATATTATATACTTGCAGCTACTGGCTGAATTTGCCTACCTGAAAAAGACATCGTTTTGAACTCCATGAGATGTTACTGATGTGTAAATCATTTAGTCTCATCCACAGAGTGGCCATTTCAACCTTTTTCACAATATAGCTTGCCTTAATATTGGGAAACAATGAGTGATTTGGGGCGATCAAGTTCAACAATCTTTAGAGGGACCCAAAATCTTTAGAAATTGCTGTTAGGGAAAGATTATATGTTCTAAAATCACGTTTTCCCAGGCTTTGAAAATCTCAGGTTTGCATCAATATTCATAAGAGACCCAAGCTCAGTTGATATTTAATGAAAGAATGCTTTTAGGGAAAGTACTTTACTTGCACAGTAGATGCATTTTAGAACCTGTTTGAAATGGATGTGTAGAGCTTTATGCTCACAGAAAGGCAAAAACTTAGCAAACAGAAGCATTTGAAACTGGAAACAAGCATATGGGTCTTTTGCTATTGGATCTGGATTTTAATTAGACCTCTGTGCTGCTGTCTGACCTGTGATGAGGTGGCACATCAATCTGCCATGCAGTCATCAGGACAGAGTGGTGAGGAGAGGCAGAGACCTGGAGAACCAAGGGTTAGAGGAGACTTGGACTCGTGCCTGATATGGCCCATGGCAGTGTCTGTTTGGTGGGGCTGCCTGGAATTTTGAAAGATGAGCTGAATCAAGGAAAATACCAATGAAGTATTTCAGCATTCTGTAATGTTTTTGTTCTTAGCCAGCTCTATGTGAAGTTGCAATATATGTGTACCTGCATTGATTTATCTTCATGTTAATGTCAGTTAACCAAATCTTTCACAGAGGTAAAATACATATTTTCTTACTGGCCTTGAGAGAAAACAATTCTCTGGTGTTTATTCTGATGAATTTAGGGGAATTTCACGGGGCATTTTCCCAAATTCTCTGCTTGTATGAACAGGCACAGCACCACTTTACTCAGTGCAAGCTTATGCCAGGTTTTGTGGCAGGTGATGTGGCCTTGATGACAAATCATTCGTCCCGGCTCTTGAATAACCAAGAGATGGAAAGTTTTCATTAGGTTTGGACTGTAGCTTTCCTATAATGTGCACACACCAGGTGAGTTGACCTAAGCCAATGACATGTTTGTGTATGCAGGTGTTGTACCCCAGCTAAAACACATTTCTGGTTCAGCTGAAGAAGGGGAACAGGAGAAGGGTTGGCAAAGTAGCCACTAAATCAAGAAAAGCTTCAAGCACTGCTAGTAGCCTTGAGGATGGTCCAGTTCAGGAGGTGCAATACAATTGCTAAAGGAACAATGCAAATATTTTTCATCCTTTCCTATGAAATGGCATGGTTTGTTTGCTGTTGCTTGTTTACCTGTTCTGCATGGTATGTTGCCTTTATCAGTCAAATAGACTATAGAGGGTAACAGTACTTTAATGATGATGCTTTGACTTTTGCTGTGTTTATTCTGTGCTTTCTGACTCATACTTAGAAATTCATACTCAGATGGCTTTTTCTTCTGCTGTTCCAGCATATGTGTCTTGGGCTGCCCCTAAAAAGAAAAAGCAGTAATCTGGCAAAATGAAATCAGAACACACAAAGAGGAGCCACTGAAGACTAATCTGCAAGGTATTCAGGTATTTGCACTTTTATCCTACACCAATAATTAATTCACACACATGATTAGGTCTGCAGTTCTTGTTCTTGTTAACTCACACAAAGTGGGTGAGAAAATTATGTAAATAAACAAAAAGTCGTGTGAAATATAAAATTTGTTTAGTCAAAATGCCCCATGCAACTTAAAGATGGAGCCAGGTTTGAAAAGGTAGTGTTGCAGCTCCAAGTTCAACACACGTTGATACTGCTGTCCATCACATCTGTTAGCCAGGTCAGATTTTACCATCTGTTATTGCTTCGAGCAGTGATGGCCATCTGAGAAGTGGTGGAGAAAGAGGATCCTTCTTTGACATCCAGTGGAGCAGAGTGAACAGCCCCTACTCTGCTAATGGGCTAAGGCACTATGAAACTCCCAGAGACTTTAGGAATTAGGTCCTGTAGGCTAGGTCTACAGTGAGGAAGAAATTCTTTTTGGTTCCCAGAGATGCCAGAGGTCTTGTGTCACTTGCCAGGCCTCAAGGATTTTTGTGAGCTTTAGGCTGTGTATATGTCCTGTATACAGATGAAAGAAAATAAGACTTTTACAATTTTCAGTGCAGAAATGAGACTTTCTAGTTGAAAAGCAAGAACAACCTGCAGAAATTTTGTAATTTTCTACATAATAGGAAAATAGATTTTATTTTAATTAATACATTTAGGAGAGAGTATCACAGCTCTGTTGACTATGTTCCATGTCTCTGAAGCAGGGAGAATGCTTGTGTGATTCCTTTTCCATGCTCTGTGTGAGCAGGTGATGACAGACATGCTATGGGTGTGCAGAATGACAACTCAGTGGCAGCACATAATTACATACATGTTTGTATGATGATGTAAGTGCAGAGGTTGGCTGTACACAGCTTCATAGCTAATTAATTGGGGGAAGCAAATGAGCTGCTAATGGCAGTAAAGGTAAGAGTTGTGCTTGCAGAGTGCACGAATACCAAGGTGCATTCAGAGAAACCATTTTATTTGTACTGTCATTGCAGTCTTATGTTATCTCATTGCAATGATTAAGATGTTATAATTAACTATTGTTCTTAATTACAAACCCACAAAAGCAGAGGTATCTCCTAAGGGCATATATTTAATGGTTACATAACTGATATATGAAGAATCACTCTTGTTGAATGTTATATCATATGTGACTGTCTGAAAAGCAGACACAAGTAAACAGCAAAGTCACTGTGGATATTATTTTAATTCCTGAACTACACACTCTATCAGCTTCCAGATATTTATACACATTGGTATGTTCATTCCCGTGGTTTTGGCACTGTTCATAGACACTGTTGATGGATTCTTTTGGATTCTGCAACCAAACTGTTTCTGGGACTTAATGCAGTTTGCTTCATCTGAGAGAACCTCAGATAAGTTATATGGAAAATTGACAGTAAATCCCAGAGTACCAGGCTTATATTATATATATTAATAATTATATTATTAAATAATTTAAACTTTTAGCCCTTTTAAAAATAAGTACACTTGAGATTAAAAAATGTTTTACCACTCCATTATGCAGTTTCTTCAAAAGAGTTATCACTTAAAGGCAGGATAAACAAGCCTTACACCAATTTTATTGCCAACAGATGGGAAGAACAGTACCTGAGAATATTCTATAAAGTGAAATTGTGGACTCGTTCTGTACCCAAAGGTGGTGGTCAAATCAAACATCCAGTATTTTAGATGAGAATTACTGACCTTCCATAGTATTCTGAAAACTCATCATTATGGGGAAAATAGACTTTGAATTTCAAACTGTGACATTCCTCAAAATCAGAAAACTCTAGAAGTCAGATTTTCCTCTTAAAAGTTTCTGACTGTATATGATTTGGGTAGCAATGAGTAACAAGCTATTTTAGAAAGGAAGTTTTTTTCCTTCTTTGGGGAAAAATGTACTTAGTGCTTTTTGCAAACATTTCATGTTTCTAATACTACCCTGATATACTATTTTCTAAAAAAATTGCAGGTACTTAGCTACTTAGAACTCTTGCTGTGTTTGAGAGACAGAGCTTTTAATTTGGTTCTGTTCTCACAGAAGGAGTGCATCCATTTCACAAATTTTGTAATTTTGGGACCTGAGAAACTTGCAATCAGTATTTTATCACAGTAATTCTAGAAGATGATGGCGCTTTAAAAGGAACCTTTCCTAATTATAAAACTTTGCAAAACTCTCAAAACCCCAGCCCTTCTCATTCCAAAAGTCCCTGCACTGAGCACAGGAAGAATTAGTATCAAATAACTAATAGGGAATGTGGTGTTTGCTGGGTCTGGTAACCAAGGCAGTGGTTCCAGACAGTGCAAGGAGAGTCAGTTCTGTGTTTTGAGCTTTGGTTCTGCACTGAATGGTGACCATGATGTCAGGGTGCTGTTAAGTTGGTGGGGAAGTTTGGATGCCTTTGTTTCAAAACTATGGTTTTGCACCTACTACACAGCCCAGATATGAGCAGTTCCTGATGCAAAATGAAGACTAGGGGGGACTAGTTAGTTAAATGTCAGCTGTAAAATCTAAATGCAATGATGACACCGAAGAGGGAACAAAAATAAGGACAGCCTTAATTTTAAAAGTTCCTGAACTGGTGGTCTCTAAGTTTGGTTTTCTTGATAATGTTCAAAACCATGAATTGTTGGGGGATTTTTACCCTTTTTTTCTTTTTCTGAAGGCAGGGTGTTCATGGGACATGAGTAGCATTTATTGAACAGTAACGTGGGGAGGGAAGAGTTTCAGATATGAATTAAATCTGAGTTATAGTGACTCATAACTGACAACAAAACACCCAAGTAGAGACGTGAGACAGGATGAGATGAAATGAGACAAGCCATGAAAGAAGGGACAGATTTATGACTTATTGGCCTACAGATGGGAATATATGAGTGGAGAATGAGATCATCAGGTGGAAGTCTGCTAGGGGAAAAGGAGGGAGTTCACAGGACACATCCCAGTAGCCTCCTGTGCATATTGGGTTGGATTGATTTAAGCCATGGGAACTCAGTGTTAAAAATTTTTCAAAGATGGGTTAGATCTCAAACCTCAGAAGGGCTAGATTTTTCTCTCCCTATACTCAGAAAAACAAAGACACAACAGTTAGGATGACTCTGAGCCTGCAACAGGGCTCTTTTCAGCAGTTTAAGAGAACTGATGTATTGCTTGGAATAAAGACAGGAGGCAGAATTTTCATGTTCAAGCTAAACAATTCAACAGTTTCCTTAAAACATTACAGTTTATTTATCATCCCTGAAACTGAAAGCATGTTTCTAAGTAACTACGTCCTTCATGCTAGGCTGCAGCCAAGGCACTGCATATGGATTATAATTGGTGGAATTGATTACCAAGTGTGTTTGGGTGAAATTTCAGTTGGCAAAATTCTAATCCATTTCAGATTCAGTATCTTAAAATTCTCGCCTAAAAGGTGAAAATAAGACCTTGGCTGCTCACAAAGGCCTGTACAAATCTGTGAAGCTGCTATGTTACCATAGCCATGGCCCCTGCCCCTTTTCCCAATTTTGTTCTCGTATCCTCATCAGAGAGATGGGGAGAATCTGTTTTGAGAAATGCACTGAATACTGCACTTCAGCTGAATCTGTAGAATCAGTTGATAGCCTCTTGACAAAAACTATTCTGGTGGAATTTCTTCTTACATCTGATTCTGATAGGAAGGAAGAGGCAAATGTGTGTTTCTCACAGATTCAATCAATTTTGCTCCAAGATTTAGCTAAGAATACTAAGGACTCATCTATGTATGTGGACAGGTTGAATTAAAAGTTATTAAACTTGGTAATGGATTGGTAGAATTTGAAGTGATCAATAGAGCAGTTTTGATTTAGCTGGATGTATGAAGTTTCATTTGGAATATAAAAGTGAACTGCATTAAAAGTTCACAAAACCTCTATTATTCTTTAACTATTTCTGGAGCTATTTAGTTTTGGGTGGAACTGAAAAAATTGATAGCTTTTTCCTTAGATTGGTAAGGTTAAAAAGTAGTGAAACTTTTTGCTTAATTTGAGCCAGTGGGCTGAAACAGGATTTGGTTAAGCCTCAGAGTGTAATACTGTGCATTTTGTTTAATTATTGCTGATCATTTGCTCCACAGCAGTGAGCATGGAGTCAGAATTCCCTTCAGGAAGGGCTGGAACATCTGAGCATAGTGCCGGGGCTCATCCTGCCACAGGAGGACTGTCCAGCTGCTCAGACTGGCACCTGTCCTCAGCCCTGTCCAAACCCAAATGCCTAAGGAAGTGTGTAAGGACCAGGAAATTGTAGATCATATTTCAGCTAAGCGATCTCTTGGTGCTCCCCCACCCCCGAGAAACAAGCAGCCAGGCATAGTTTATTTCTTATTAGCAACTGAAGTGGATTTCTGTTCTGTAAACTTGCCCGACCTCCCTCTGAGCCTTGCAGCCTCCCTCACAAGCATAATACACCTGTTGTGAAGAGCCACTTTGGTTTTGTTTGTTTTGAAACTACCTCATGCTTGTTGGATATTAAAGGATGCCTTATAGAATCTGACAGAAAACTAGAAAAGTTTTTTTTTTGAGATTATATTTTTGAAATATGATTTGTTTAGGCATTAGGTTAGTGTGGTGGATATAGCACAGTTAAGTAATCTAGGACTGGGTTGCCTTGTGGGTGAAATAGCTATAATCTAAAGGGTCTGTGCTTCTAGAGAAGTTAAGTCTTAGCAGCCATATCAGTTTAAGCATGGGCATATCCAGTAATAACAGAAAAACTCCTGATGAGTTCCAGTTAATGAATCATTTGAACTGGCATTTAACTCCTCTGCACTTTTCAGACTGAGTTGTGCTGGGGTACTGAGTCTGGGTGTTCCTCTGGAGGTACCTCTCTGTAAAACTTAATACTGTTGTAACACAGTGGTTTTTATTTTTTTGCTGGATAAACACCATATGCTTCTGACTTTGCTGTCCTGTGTTGGATTGTGTTCATTTTGTGTAGAGCCCTGATTCTAATTGGGAGCTTATTGAGATCAACGTGTTCTGGGATGATTCTGCTTGCCATAAGAGGGATGAATGGTAGAGAGAAGTAATGGGAAGAGGGATGTAAAGGTGCATGAGGAATCCTGAAATTCAAAGAAGATAGGAAGAACATGGATCATCAGTCTGTTACATATTGAGACACAGGATCTCCTTCGGATGGGCTAATAAATACTCAAGTAACCTCAGCTGTCTGAGCCACTGTGCCTGCTTCATAGCACCTTCTATGAAATAAGAACACAGGAAGAGCTTCAAATGGAAACAACGGAAAGAGAAAAACATTAAAATTACAATTTGCTCACCAGGTTTTGTAGACTAATAAAATTATTTCTGCAAAACCAAATGACTAGCCAAACAAACATACAAAATCATGATAACTGATTGACTAAATTGCAATAGTGTCTTGCTGTCTGGGAATTTTTCCATTCTAGATTTAATTTTGAGAAGGTTTCTTAATGCAAATGGATTTTGCAAGTCTTAGTCCACTGAACCTAAAGTCAAAGTTTCTTTTGGTCAAATATAATAAATATAATGTATGATATGACATGACATTAAATAACATAGCATAAGAGTGTTATTTCTAAATTAGTAGAGTTCCAGGTTAAAATTCAAGACAAGCTGTATATAATAAAATATTCAATCCATTTATATCCTAAATTCCTTAGGAAAAGATAAAGCTTGGGAGAAAACAAGATACCGTCTCTTTTATATGATATAATGGGGCACTGAGAGATTAGGGTCACAAAGTCAAAAATTCTGGAGTCCTATTTAGACTCTGGGACAGAAGACTGGACTTCGAAAAATGCTTAGCTGTATTGGCCCTGAGCTATTCCAAATATCTGATCATAAGAACTGGAGCAGGAACAAGTTGATGCTGTGCACACTTGAAAAACTGTCACCAGTGGTGTCACTAGCAGTGGAAAACAGAGAAGCTGTTTTGAAAATCTGTTTCACTGCGGAAAATAAACATGGATGCTGACATTTAACCCAGTGTCTAAGCAAAACATCTTTCTGTCTTTTTGTAAGTGTTCTTGATAGAGAGTAAAGGGGAAGGAAACAGAACAACTGAAAAGTCATTGTTAGGATAGAGAGGAATGAGGGCAGCAGGATAGCAGGTATAGGAAGAAGGTGCCATGGGCAGTACATTGATTGCAGTGAAAGATGCAACCCATCAAAAGCCACGTCAGAAGTAGCTTGAGATGTTGGAAGCAGTAAAAAACAGGAATTATTTTTCCCACAGGTGTTACTGTTGAGCAGAAATTGGAAGGAAGCTGTGAAGGTCAATAGATTGAGAAAATGGTCCTGCCCATCATCACAGGAAAACATAAACCCCACCACTGTGGAACAGGAGTAACCAGCCATGACCATCTTCGCTACCTTAGGAACATCCCTATTAGCTGTATTTTTCAGATAAGGTAAGAAATCAGTTAATATCTGAATTGAATTGGGAAAATACTGTTTTTAAACAAACTGAATACAGCCTAAGCAAAAAGCCTGAACATAAGCTTCTAAAATCAGTGACTTTATACATCTTCCAGAGGCTATATATGACAAGTGTATACCCGTTTTTTGGACTGATACAGTAAAAGTGTCTTAACACAGAATCCTGAAGTAATTCTGTCAGTTCATTTTCTTTCTTGAAGCTGTTTGCTGCATTTCAGACAGGTTAAAATTGAGTGTTTTTCTGACTCTTGGGACTGACATTCAGCTTGCCTATTATATCTTATTAAAGGCTCTGTCAGGTTTGAAAATCAGAAATGTTCAAATAAAAACAGTGTCTGGAGAGAGAGGCACAATACACTTTCTTTTTCCAGCCTGTTAATAAGTGAGGAGTGGGAGGTAAAACAGGACTTGCTACAGGACTGGGGGCTACTTCAGTCCTTTCTTTAACTGAAAAGAGGAAAAAATGTTTATTTGTTAGAGAACAGCCTGTGTTTGTATGCCCTCAAAATACTGACTGATTTGCTGATGTTAATGACAGACACTTCGTGCATTTAATATCCTTGGACAAGAATTTGCAGTAATTCTGTTTCCCTTTGTGGAGATAATTAAAGCACACAACAGATGTCTGGCAAACATTAGCACTCTGCTACCTGGCCATAGGGGAGCAGAGGCAAGGCAGGAGTGATTTAACCAAGTGATTGGCAGGTCTGAGGTGAGAATCAACCCTTAACCAAGCCCTGCAGACAAGGGTGAACAGATAGCGTTGTATTTACATCTACAGTTGCTACACAAATCATGGAATTGTTTAGGTTGGAAAATACTTCTAGGATCATCAAGTTCAACCATCAAATGCAGAGAAAGTAGTTTTGTGTGTAGAGATAAAAGATACAGCTGTGCTAATTGCTTACAAATACATAGAGGAATCCTCATCCCAACACTGCTCAGTCTATCTAAACAAGGAGGAATCTCCCGTAAATTTCTTTTTAGTAGAAAGTCAAGGTAAGCCCTGCCACAGCTGAGCAAGGTTTAGACATGTTTCTCTTCTTCTCAAATCAAAACTGTACATTAGTTAAAGGGGACACCTTTTAATTAATTTCTCAAAATGTGGTGTATATTGCATTATTTCATAGAATTATTTAGCTTAGAAGCGCAAGCTTCCATAAGCCTCATGGTTTGTGCAGTATCCTCCTTATCTATAAATAAACAATATATGACCTTTGTACTTCAGAAGCCTAGTAAAGACCCTGGCAGGACATCACAGAACCTCTTAATATAACTTTCAGCTATTTGTGGGAGTCTGCTTCCATGTCACTGAGAAACAGAGTTGGAGGTGACAGTTCAGATTTTGTCTCCTCCTTCCGGAAGCCATTTCAGTCATGCAGCCAGTTATGTATCTTACTGTGCATTTATAGCTTAAGGAGTCATTTCCACTTGAAAATAGTCCTGGGCACAGCGAGGATGGACATAGAGTGCAGGCAAAGGTACAGCTCTGTTGCTGCTTTAAGGTACTGAGATTAAATGTATGTTTACCAGGTTTCTGTTTCAGTGAAAATTGCAATAATAAATGTGATTATGTACAGTTCAGTACAGATGCAATTTAGAATGTTAAAATATTTATGTTAGCTCTCAAATGCCACTCTAAGGTGTTATATTAAAATTGCATATTAAAACAAAATACAGATTTCCCTTCCCTACTTAATGTCAGTTACTTCAATTACTGAAAATATTTTGCACTTGTTTTTAGTTTCCTGGTTTTCTCTGCTTACATAAATAAAGTTACAAGTTTAATGAATTTATGCTTAGATCCTTCAATATTTTAACTTCTATCTGTTTTGATAATTAAAATTAAGAGCAAAATAAAATTTAAAAGTGTAGAATGCAGACATAATGTTTCCAGATGGCCAGAACGTTTTCAGATGTTCATAAATGTTTCACTGTTCTGGTGCATCACATTAATATTTGAAGCAAATATGTGTTCAACTATAGGAGGGCTTTCTTAGATCTTATTTTTGGGTGTCAGATCTCCAGTAAGCTGTTCAACTTGAGGGCTCCTCCAGTGACACTTTCTGAAACAGTGTTTGTTGGAGCACATGTGGCAAAACAGCCACCTGATTCCAGGTGTCTGAAAAATGCAGCAATATTTCAGGTGAAAACGGGTATTCCACTAGCAAAGATGACAACCTTTTTGTAAAATGAAATTCTGTGTATTTTAGATAGAAGTTGTGATTTTTAAGGTTATACCTGCATTAGTGATATGTTTCAGTTCGTATATTGTTTCATTTACTTATTTCACCTACATCCTTGTAGCCAAGTGCAGAGCTGTTTCTGTCTAATAAGTAAGTGTCTACTCTGAGGATATTTTATTAACAATTACATAAAGGAAACTGAAATTAAAGATTTCCCCATAGCCTTTGTGGATCATCCATTGTTTTTTTGTTGAATTAATGAATGTTCAGTGCAAAACTACAAATGGAAAATGAGCTGCCATTGGAAGGGATATTCAAATGTGTTTTATGGATCCTTTGTTTTTCTTGCATCCTTGTGATTGCACAAACACTATATTTTAGGGAGAGTGAGAGAAAATCCTAAGAGCAGCTGTCGGAATCAGAACAGAAATTTAGTTTAGTCACTGGTCTCCATGCAAATGGATTTCTCTTTCCATCCTTCCCTGCTGCTTAACCTAAAAATGAATTTTGGAGTACCAGAACTTGTGGCCTCAGTTATGTGGATATATGTTGTAAGAATTAGTAGTGTCAGTGGAACTCAGGGTTGATAAATTCTACTATTATTTTACAATTAGGTATTGAATGTTACCTGTATTGCCCTCTCAGGACAACATACTGCACTTCAGGAAAGAAACACATAACATGACTTGAACAAAATGAGAACATGTTTAAATAGAAAGTCTCCAGGATAGTCCAAGGAGAGAATAAACTGGAATTCAGATGAAGTCTTTCCTAGGTACATACAATAGTGAGGAATGGGAGAGCCAAAGGGCCTTAGCCTGCCCTTTTTTTCCCTCAGTAAAGTCTGGGAAGTAAAATTTCAAATGTCATATGATTATTGAATGCTATTTTGGTTTGCTTTTAGTCAATTAAAAAATAAGAAATTATAAAAAAATAATAAAAATAATTCCAAGTCTTCTTTTTTTCTTCCTACTGTTGTTGGATAAGGGTTCTTTCAGCAATGTCAAACTGGTTGACTTATGATAGGAAAAAGTCCTGTAAAGTAGTGATAAATAAACAAAACCAGAATGGTTTTTATGTGTTTGTTCCCCACTAACTTTTTACTCTGCTGATACTCTCAGTGACTATTTATAATGTATGAAAACTGTGTCTGTCTGCACAAATATGAGAAGATACGCTTGGTTTAGTTGTGCATATGAAGAAAAGGAACTGCCTAAAATATTTTTCATTCCTCTTGTTAATTCTTGATTGAAATCCATTGAGCATTGTTGTTCTTTTGCTGGTAATGCACAGACAAAAGAGTAGACTTTCACCAAAGAGAATTTCTTAATTCATATTTCAGAGGATAAAAATGAAAAACTTATTATTTATTTTATGGATATGTATGTGCATAGTTAAATGTATATCAGCTATAATGGGCCAAGGAAAGTGGAAAGGAATCCTTAGTGCACAGATGGAATGGGAAGAAACAGAGCTAGCTTTGAGATTTGAGGCAAAGGAAGGTATTTCATGTGCAAAGGATCAGGCTCTTATTGGATTTCCAGTTCTAGGGGCATAAAACTTTAATTTCCTTATAGAAGCATAGCAGTTTGAAGTGATAGGTTTGACAGTGGAAGCTGAATATTGGTTTTCTTTTTAATTTATTATTTATAATATAAGAAGTTGTTATAATTTATTGTATTTTATTTTACCTTGTATTTAAAACTACTAATTATTATTTAAAATAATTTAGTAAGGTTTAGAATACGGATTTACACAAATATATATATGTCCATTGTAAAAGAAAAATCTATGGAGCTAATGTCTTGGTTTGGAAGACAGGTGTCTGTTAAGGAAGGCAGGAACTTCCCTTGAAATGGAAAGAAAAACATAGACTTCCCTTCCTCCAAATGATTATAATTTTGAAAGCAAGGGGTTCTCTGGCAGAGATATGGGGATAAGAATAACAGTTCTTTACTAATATGTATAGCAAGGCAAACAAACAGTAACTACAGCATTAACAACAAAACAGGATCAGGGGGCCTGTGACAGCCTCTGAGATGGGAAGGGTGGAGGAGAGGCAGTGCTTCACAAACCCCTCTGCAGGCAGTCAGACCTGGTGCTCCTGGGGGTCTCTGAGGTACACCTCCCTGGAATAGCAGGGATGAGCAGAAAATTCCGGGCTCATGGATGAGATGTATCAGCAGCTCCACGGAGAAAGTCCCAGGCCAGTGGGCAAGGTTATCAGCAGCTCCATGGTGGCAGCTGGCACTGCAGCACGTCCCAGCAGGACAGGGGGTGCGAGGCCCACAAATGAAGAAAAAGAAGCAGCAGCTCCGTCTGGATGATGGTGAAATCTTCTCCCCTAGCAGAAACAGCTCTGAGAGTGTGTCCCGCTCTCCAGCCAAAGAAAAACTCCCATCTTCCAACTGCCCTCCCCTCCCTTTTACCTGCCTCTCCCTTTTCCTCCTGGTGCCAGCCAAATTTTTTGGCTTTCTTAAGTGCCCAATAAGTACAGCTATCAGGTTTTTCCTCAGGTAATGAGGAAAAATTCCAATAGGTGAGATGGAACAAAAGGAAGGCCACCTAACCCCGAGCAGCGAAGAAAATATATTTTGATCAGTTCAATTTGATATTGTGTGTGTAAGACTTGGAAAACAATAAAAATAATTTTATGAAGGAAATGTTATGACCTACTCCTGAAGACCAAGTAACTGAGGTTCTTATTAACAGATCCCTTGGGGTGGATTAGAGTGAAATGACACTGTTTTTAGAGAGATAAAAACATGGACAGCAGGCTTTTAGAACCATTTAGTTGCAATGGAAAGGAAGTATGTAGCTGTTTTGGTTAGTATCGGTAGAAAAACAGCAATATAAAAGTATAAAGATATCACTTAAGAAAACATATAAGGAAAAGAAAGAAAGAAAAAGAAAGGATGAGAGTAGATAGTAGAAAGATTTCACCACCCCTGGATCCAGTGATAAGAGTTGATTGTTGCCGTTTCAGTGTTTGTTGGTTGAGGTGATGGTCTCAGTCTTGATCCATGAAACACAAAGTGCAGTGGGTTCAGTGTTCAGGTGGGAATGCCCAGGTACCTCTCCTGGGGGCTTGGGAAGTGTTACACTGTCTGATACAACACTGTGGATCACAAACAGTTCTTTGGTGGAAGGCCCTGAAATAAGTCTGAGAGCATTTCAGGGATCTTTGATGGTTCACGGCACCGTCTAAGACATGACCCTGCCTCTCACATCAGTGCAGTTGAGCTGGTTATGCCTCCCCTTGAGACAGGATGAAAACTCTAAGGCCTCTGTGTGAATGTCTTCCTCAGGGTCAGTCAGGTGGAGTTTTAACCCTGAGCTGCTTGTGTAAGGGAGGACATTGCCATGATCAAAAGCACTATTCCACCTCACAGGATCTGCTTCTTATCGACCTCTTCCCTTATCTGGCTCAAAACCAGCTTGTTGCTAAACAAAGACAAGTTTCTTGGTGATGGGTGCTCACCTGCTCTGCCCCTGGGCAGTGCTTTTGCAGACCAGAGGTTTCCCCACCACACACCCAAAGCTCTCCTGTGCTCTGGCTGGGGGGCTCAGCAGAGCACCTGCTGCTTTGGCAAATGGCCTATCATTTGAGTCATTAACCCTTAACATTTCAGTCTCTCACATGAAAGAATGTCTCTGAAGCAGCTCCTAGAAAATGTTAGCAAGATTAAATATTACTCCTCCCTTAAAGATTAAATCACAGTAATGCACCCTGTGGAGAGTTTTGCTCTTCATAGCCAGATGGAGTGTTATCACAAGTATCACAGCCCACAGGAGTTCTCCTCATCTGCCTGTGCATGAGGCACATGTGTGCTTAGGCACACAGGCATCCCGGGGTATGATTCTTCCATTCATCTGTGCCTTCTCTGTGCAGTGCTTTGAGGAGTAACAAGGGGTGTGCCTGTTCAGTGTCTGCAGTCACAGGTGTTCACTAAAAGTTGCATCATGAATTACACTGAGAACCTTTCATCCTGGTTTGCTCCCTTTGACTTGGAGGATAGAATCAGGTGAATTTTGAATGGTTTTAATGTATTTTAAGCTCTGTCAGATATATTTTTTCTGGTGTTTTGGTGAGTACTTGCCCTAGCTTGCCCTAAGACTATTTTATTAATACCACTTTATGTCATTAGAAATTCAGGAATATAAGAAAAGTTATATTTTTTTGCCATAGTGTTACAGAATCATAGAATCCTTTAGGTTGGAAAAGGCCTCTCATATCAAGTCCAGCCATTAACCAAATACTGCCAAGGTAACCACTAAAACATGTCCCCATCTACATACCTTTTAAATCTCTCCAGGGATGGTGACTCCACCACTACCCCAAGCAGCATGTTCCAATGCTTGACAGTTCTTTCTATGAAGAAATTTTTCCTGTTATCCAACCTAAACCTTCCCTGGCACAACTTGATGCTGTTTCATCTTGTCCTGTCACTTGTTACTTGAGAGAAGAGACCAACCTGGCTTCTAGCAAGCCCCATAAAAACTCCTTTAATCCTTAAAGAATAATGAGTTTCACCCTGGGCAAGGTGAAAGAACATGTGAATAATGCAGCAGCTACTGCAGGTTGACATAAGTTAAAAAGCTGGTACTTGCTTACCAAAGTGGAGGCCCATCTCTTCTTGGAATCAATATATTGTGAAGTTTTAGAAGCAGTAAAGCACACAACTGAGATTCCCTTATGGGTGTGCTTTCCTTCTGAATTAAAAGATATTTTGCTAGTGACATTTTCAGGTTGGATACTTGTGATACAAGACCTGAGGATGACACAAAAGACCATGATTATGATGTGTCATGCTTAATAAGAGCAGTTATGTTTTCTTGAAGGTAAAACTACCTTTTCAGCAGCTTTCTAGCAGAGGAAGATGTTGTGTTCTTACTTCTGTTACCAGGATGCTTGCAGTAATTCCAGATATAGCAAACATTATTGCATCCAAAATGGGATTTTACAGCTAAATGATGTAATCTCGAATGCTCTGAAAAACTCTGGTAAGACCTTTGAACAGTCCTGAGGGGCAATTTGGGCTTGTTCCCAGATAACAAAGCATAGTGTAACAGGTGGATGATTTTTTCCCATCAGTTAGTCTCTTGCATTCAATGCAGAATGATTTTTCTGCATCACATAATTTGCTAGACATTATAGCAGCTGAGAACACAGTCAGTGTTGAAAGCCCTAAGGAGTAAGTTACAGAACTGTTGCAGAGCCCACCAGAATACTGTATTCTCTATCTCTGACATTGCCATGCAGTGACAGAGATTTGTTATTCCAATATCAACTCATATGAACTCTGTTTTGATTATGGTAATGTGGTGGGTTTAGTGCTGGCTAAAATCACCAGTGCACTTACTCTTTTTTTGCTGTGAGATATGAATTAGGAGGAAGGCCAAACAGGCTCAAAACTTAAAAGGTATGAAGAAAACTTTATTAACAGAACTAAAAGAATAAGAGGAATCAGAATAAAACCTTCAGAAAACTTTTACTCCCCCTGTCCGACTTCTTTTCTTCTCCAGCTGACAATGTAGAGACAAGAACTGGGGTTTAAATCAGTTACCACTTCTACAATAGTCTTTAATCAGTTCTTATATGGAGAGGTGTTTCTCTGGCCATGCCGTGGGGACTTCTCCACAAGAAACATTTCTCTTGAGGCTTTTCATTTTCACGAATAGCAGCTGTCGATGGAAAAATCTGTAATCATGAAGCTCCTCCCATTTTCACAGCCTTCCCACAGCTGAATTAATGGACCATGTCAACTTATGGGGTGTTATTTTAAGGATGAGCTGTTCAAAGGCTAAGGTTCTCTTCATCTACCTCTGCGATCATCTTTATCTCTGGGAACAGAGATCTTCTTCTCTCCCTGGAGGCAAATGGTCTTCATCACTCATCTCTCTCTGTTCAAGCTTCTCATGAGATCACAGCTACTTGAACATCTACTTTGCTTAATTATGGTTGCCTCTGCTGAGGTCTACAGTTTAAACACTATCCCCCCATACTTTTTCACTAATCAAAGGGGGTATTTTAGTGTATCATAGTCCATCTCCGTGGTCTTACCAAAAGAACTTTCAACCCCAATACTAGAGCACCTTCTCATTCTCCTTGCATCTGGGACTTGACTCCCTCTTAACTGACCTTGGTGTCTTCATGTTGTCACTCTGTCCCTTTTTCTCTCTAGAGAGAGGATCAAGGTCTGCTTGATGGTCTCATCTGTGCAGTGAAAGGTTTTATATCTTGTCCAGGCCTGCAGATGGTCATGGACAGCGGCCGAAGCAGTCACAGTGATGGATTTCAGGCCGTGCTGAGCCCTTCCCTGTGCCCCGCAGCTGCTGTGGGGGGCTGTGGCGGAGGGGCTCTGGCCCGGGGTCACTCCCTCCCAGGGCCCAGCGGACCCTGGCTCGGCGTGGGCTGACAGCAGGGCCAGGGCTGGTGTCAGTGAGATGTCAGCAGCTGGGAACTGGCCCAGCCTCGCCTGGGGCCCGTGGCTTCCCGTCCCCTGGCCAGGAGCCACTGGGGTCTGGCTCGGTCCATCCAGGCCACAGCAGAGCAGGGCCAGGCCCACCAGAGCTCAGTCACCTTGCAAGGCCGGAAGCAGGAGAGAGATTTCCCAGGCATTCCAGTTTTTAAAATGTGGAATTCACAGAGGTGGACCCAGCTTCTAAATGGTTTAACAGGATGTCAGTTCACAGGGCCAGCCAGCTATTGGTTTTTTCCAGGCACTGAGGAAACTCTTAGCAAATTCTCTCAGAAAAGTGATTTCTGTGGGTGTTTTTTTTCCTCCTTACCAAGTATCAATTAATGCAAAACCAGCACAGGTAAAAACAGTGATCAGATTATTAATGTATAAAATTAAGGCCATGTTGCTAAATGAGATGGGTACTTCAGGTTGCTGCATTGCATTCTGACAATGTCCAGTTACAACAAGCTGAAGATTTTTACTTTTAATAATATATTGCAGTCAGTATGAAGGTGCATGGGCCATGCTGTTCATAAATACAAATGTGGCATTCTTTCTTAAATTTTTTGAATGTTCACAGTGAAAATCTTGAGAATCATAAATAGAAAATTTTCCAGCTTTTTTAAGCAATGATATATTTTGATCAGCATGCTGCTAAAAGCAAGCTCCAGACTTACTCTTGGACATCAGCTGAACAGTAAGTGTTACCAGTTAGAAGATTTCATAGATGAGACCTAAATTGCCTTCACTTAAGTCCATTGTGTGTGGAATCATTTGGTACTTGCTTCTGACGAGAAGGGTTTTGTCTTTAACAGCTCACTGGGAATTTCAAATACATCAGTACTGAAGTTTGACAAGTGCTTGTGTTCCTTAAGGCATAGAGAATAAAAGTAATTCCAAACAAAATTCTGTTCTTTATTTCAGTTTTACTGATAGCAAGCAAATCAGAATCTGTTAACCATTGGCTGTTCCAGATAAGATAACAAAGCCAACAAGGGAGACTTGATGTAGTATGACTCAAAACCAGAAGTGTTTTGGTAAGTCGCATAATGTGCTTTAAGCAGTTGAGAAAAGTGATCATTTGTAGTAACAGATATTTTTTTGGCTCTTTGTACCTAAAGTGTACTTTCAAGAAATATTGCTAAAACACACATTAGACTGTTCATATTTTGGAGAGTGTTTCTTCCTTCAGAGGCCTAGAAGACCAAACCTCCATACAAGGAAGGCTTAGAACATCCTGCCACAGCCTAAACTTGTGGAAAACTCCACAGTGCCTCAGTGTGGCATACTGGTTTTGGTCAAGTATAACACAGTGCACTTCCTTCCTGTGCAACTTCCACTTTCTTTCAGAGTTTCATTTGTTTCAATTAGAATATCTTTCTTGGTAATCCTGCATTACTTCAGCACATCAAGAGGAATATTCTCATGTTCAAACAACACTGAAGAATATTACCTGCTTGAGGAGTTTTGCACTGCTTTCCAAAATATGTATTGATTGCTGCAGAATTTAAATAAAACAAGACCCAAAACAAAATGTAACTCATGGATATTCATTATGTCAATATGATTTAAGAGGTTTTAATCTCTTTCCTGAACCCATGAAAGCTTGGTTTTTAAAGTGGTAACCGTATGGTTCTAATACTATTAGTTCTTAAATATACTGATGCTATCATTCTGCATGCATACTTCTTTTATACCTAGAGGACTCTTTAGTGGTGATAATACAGCTAACAGTATTGCTTAACTTTATTAAAGCCTACTAACATGTTTGCTTGGGGTTGAGAAGTCGCACATTTTCCCTTCCCACCAGTAGCAGTCAGCTCTGATGTATATTTTTGCTTTCTTATATTAACACACGTGTTAAAGAGTATCTCTGTGCAGGTGATTTAAAAAAAAATTTGCATAGCTCTTTGGTGTCACTGGAAAATAAATATTGGAGTGTACCCCACTCAGCTGAGGCTCCATATGAACATGTGGATATCACCTAAAGACAAATTGCATATGCATCTAAAAGGCAGTTTCTGAAGAGAAAATTATATTGCCATGGGCTCCTGTCCCATTTTTATTAATGGCCCAGGTTTGTGAAACAGCTGAAACAGAAGCTGTATCCTTACTGTGATACCTGAGTGTGAGGCAGAGCACGCCCTTTTTGAAGGAGTAACTTGTAAAGATTTTATTTTTCCCTCATAGAACACTTGTGTATACCTCCCCATCCCCATTTTTCTCCCCAGAATTTATCATCTTCTAGTCAAGAACTGCTGTTCTGTATCCCAGTTTGGCCCAAGTAATAAGTAGATACTAATGACATTCCCTTAATCATTGTATCTTGCTGCTAACATTTACATAAGGAACGGATGATGTCCGGTGTTGCACCGCTGTCAAGGCATGGAAGAGTCTTCCTTCACTTTCTGGTCTTCCTGATGTTGTTCCAGTGAAACTGTTCCAATTCTAGCTGACATTACATGTCCTCTGGACTGCTATGCACATGCTCTTCCCTGCCAGTACATGTTTGATCTGTTTGATTAGAGCCATAGGAGACATCTTCTGCACCTCAAAATAATACTTCTGGGCACTACAGCTGGTGGAACAGGCATCCACCATAATCTGGGATATGACAAGAACAGCAGAGGCCAGCTGAAGGAGGGATTCCCAAAATCTTGGTGTATTTCTCATGGTACTTGCATGAGAAAAAAGCATCTGCAAAATGGCTGTAAATGCATTTGTCTTCTGCAAGTGCAGAGCCTGGGGCGGAATTGAAAGCAGCTGTAACTCCTGCCCCAGAGAGGTACAGTGCAGATCCATTTCTGTAGGGACGCTATCCCAGCAAAGTTAATTGGGCAACTCCTGATCTAAGGTCTTAGTATTGTATTATCCTGATTTTCTTCTGACAACTACACATGAGCATTTACATTAGAAGTGCAACAAAAAAGGTCATTGTTACTTAAAAAAGTAATGTTGGTATTTTGAAAATGAGCAGTTATGTAAGAAGCCTTTTTTCATATAGCTGTTGGCTTTGATCCTTCCCTTCATTATTTAAGACCTAAGGCTCCAGAGTTCATTCCTGATGTCTGATACAAAGTGTAGCTCTGCTATGGTAAAATGTTGTGTGACCTCCTGGACAAGGGACAGGACAGGCTGCAGTCTGATAATAGTAGGTCCTGCTCTTCCCTAGGGTGGAATTCCTTGCTTGTCTTTGCAGCCTCTCTGTCCACTCGCTCCTATCCTTTCCTGCACCATCCCTTTGGTGCTTGTTTCCTCTGGCTCCTGCCACAAATGTCTGTGGTCACAGCAAAATATGTGCCCTCTGCAGTGTTTGATTTCTGTCTTGACTGGCTTTTCCAAGGCTCTCAAAAGATTTCTGCCCCCTCCCCCCCCACCTCCTCGTTTGCATCTCCAGGTCTGAAAACTGCCTGCACAAAATTACTGGATATAAGTGCCACCATGTGTCACCACAGACAGGGGAGTGGTCAGCGTGTGCTCTGAGACTGCAAAAGCTGAGTAGAAATCTGCAAGTGGGAATATTCCTTTGTAATGCAGTTTAACAGAAAGGGATTGCAGGAGTTAAAAAAAAATTCCTGTGAATTCAAAATTGTGTTCATTTTTTTAAAAAAACATGAGTTTGTGTTTACTGTAAAGTTCTTTTTTGACTACAGACAGACTGAACAAGGAAGAAAACATAATATTTGAATTTTCTCTGTAAGGCAGCTACTTTCTCTGTGCCTTTTTCTTTCTTCTGTTTAATTCCCAATACTTCAGAGACAGTTTCCTCCTTTAGCAGGGACTGTGACCTTAAAAATAGCTGGCTCCAAAGTAAACGCAGAAAGAAACTACTCAATTGTTTCAAATATGTGGTAAGTAACCAAAACCATATCCATGCTAAAGCTGAAATTCACAGTGTATTAGAGATGCACTAGGGCTTTTGCTTCCCTGAGCCTTTGTGTGTTCATGTTGCACGCTGACCTCTGTCTCCAAAGACACTGGCACTTGCTGTGCCATTTGTAAGTCATTTATCACTACCTTTACCACTCTTGCAAAATGTTTAGACACTTTCTTTTTGGATAAGGGCCAAGTGTGGCACCCAGCACCTATGGAAGTAGTGATCCCAGGCTGCTTCCTTGGTGTTCTGATGGGCAGGACATCACAACTGCCAGCTGGAAGAGTTGGTGGTTTATCAAACAGAGAGCTTGTTTCGTCACTTTTGCTTCTAGTTGTAGGTCTCCATCCTCTGGTCTAGCTGCAGATGGAGGGAGGCAGGACCCTTCTGCACTGGGGCTGTAGTGCAGCCACATCCATAGGGCTCTCACTGCCACCTCTGCTTCTACTGCCCTCACATCTGCCCACAGCTGGACCAGAGCTTGCAGTTCTACAGAAGCGTTTTCCGGGAACAGGAATTACCATCAGACAGAATTATTGAGGTGGTGAACCAAGTCCCAACCTGTTCCAATAGCAAGGCTGGTGTCCATGTGTTAAAGCAGCTGTGAACAGCTGTGCTCTACATTTCACTGGGGAGCCCTTGGTATTGTGTAACCAGTAAGGACAGAAGGACAGGAAAAAAAAAATTCAAGTCTGCAAATTAAATCCCTTATGACAAGCAAGTATTGCAAGGGAGTATTTTCAGAGTCTGGCTAATACCCTTGCATGGAACAGTTGGTCAGGTCTTACAAACACATCTCCCTGGGCAGAATTGTCTCATGACCTTGCTTAAGAGGGTTTAAAACCGCTACAGAAGCAAGAGTAACAGTCCTTTGGGTCTCCCACAAACAGGCACCAAGTTATTCTTGTGCAGACTGTCACAATGCACAGGTATTCCCTTTGCTTTTCATCTTGCAGGAGAGAGCCTTCTATCTCTAAATATACCAGTTATATCAGTGTGGTGTAGCAAATATATAGTCATTTGAATATTTTCCTCTGAATATAGTCTAAAAGCTTTCATTTTTTTAGAAAAAATATATATTACAGAGTTTTGAAGCCTCGGAATAGGACTAGGAAACTTTTGATTAGCATTGACAGCTTGGTCCTTTAGTGTAGTGGAAAGAGGAACGGTTAAAAAAGGAAGAGGGGAAAAGGCAAAAGAACATTTTTTGTACTTTTCCATCCATCTAAGATGCAACAGGGTTTGGGAAGGTTTTCTTAATCTGTTGTGTTTGCCTGATCCACAGGGAACTCATTTTGAAATTAAATATACCAAAGCATTTATGATTTACACGGTAGGGCAAAAGCCTTAAAAAATATATTGTGTTTGATCTATTTGTCGCTATGAAAATATTGACAAAAAGCAAAAGAATGGCCTTCATTTAACTTATTATTGTTGGCTTGTTTTGATGCTTTCTTATTAAGGGCAAACTCACATTAAGATGTGAGATTAACTCTTTTGCTGTTCCAAAGGAATGAAAGATGGAAATTTTGAACATCAAACTGTAATCTCTTCTAAAGTAGATAATTCCTACTCAAAAATACATAGTGTGGCTGAAAGGGATGCTTTTAAAAGGAAAAAAACATATGGATAAGTTATGCAAAATTTATGCTGCAAAATATTTTCAAAAAGCAGCTTCTCTGTGAAATAAGAAATACTGTGTTAATGACACAGTTCTTAAAAGATTTCAGAAAATAAATACTTTATGGGTGGGGGGAAAAAAAGAGCATGAAGTGTCAACTACAGACCCAAAGCAAGGGTTCCTGGGAGCTTGTTTTGAAGGACGAGTGCTCCCAGTGCTGAAATGGGCAAAGCAATGAAGAAATTGGAGTTGGTGCAGCACAGCAGCTGCTGATCCAGCCAGACTGTGCCACTTATCAATTACCCTGGGAGCCCAGGGCTGGGTTTAGGGGCAGTCACTGTCACACAAGTAAGAATAGGTCGACATTCGTGCCAAAACTGCACCTTAGAATGTACCCAGAATGGGGTCCAGGGCACTGCCTGGATGTGGCAGCACAAGAGGCCGGGTCTAGGGCCCAGCCTCCTGCGCTGCCACTTGTGCAACCTGTGTTCATTAGTTCGAAGGACTCTTAGGTAGCTAGAAACTCATTAATGCTGGCAGGAGAATGATTACCTAGCTCTGGGTTAGTAATGCAATGCCTCATGTTGCAGAACAGCCAGACCTGGAGCTTTAGCTCTCTGTTGTCATTTCAGAGAGACAGATGTTACTACTGCTAGCCCAGAATTTCTAAAAGAAAATGCTAATTTAAACTAGTTTCTCTGTTAAATTCCCATTGAATTAGCATTAGTAATGGCAGTTAGTTGCATTGTTATCGCTGTAGTATCTGAGGAGGCTGTTGGCCAGAATGTCATATGAACAGGAATGTCTGTTGGGATATTTAATTTCGTCTCCCGTGACAATGTGCGATTGTTCTCTTTTGTACTTTTTCTGTTAACTCTTAGTGGTCTGAGTGACATTTTGTTATAGGCAGAAGTCCCTCCAGGCCAGCACAAAGTGCACAATAGTGAAGTCCCTGTCTGAAGAATGACAGTGTGCAGGAAAAAGAGATTTAGCATTCCACAGCAGTGAAACAAGATGTTCATCTTTTCCTTCCCACAATTTCCCACCAGGCTCTGGTTATATCTGCAGCCAATACATCTCTGTGTCTCTGTAACTAAGAGAGAACTTCAGGATTGTTACTCACCTGATCCTGCAGAGACATCCCTCCTCAGAGGCTGTTTGCTCAGATGTGCAGAGGGTCCCTCATGAGCCTCTCTCACAGCACATTTCACCTGCTCTCAGATGTCTTCGTGCAGAGCTCTCAACGCTTAATGCTGTATCCTTGCAATACTTACATTATGCATCATTAGGCTTTTATGGAGCCCAATCAGGAGACACAGGTTTGGATTGGTTTGCCACGGGGACACAGAATGAAGTTAGAGGTGTAGGAGGTATTGGTAATAAAGCTTATAAAAGGCAGCAAGCTTGTGCTTGGAATTGTGAACCAGAAATACCACCTTCCCCAAAAGATTCCTTTAGTATGGAGGATTCTGGTTTTTTTGCCTTTGGCTTCTTTTGTGTTGTATTATTTTGAGTCTTTGGAGTTGTGGGGTGGATTTCTTTGTCTCTGGAGCCAGCTGTATTTCAAATATAGGAGGACATTGCTTTATTAAAGCAATTCTTTCACTTGTTACTGCAGTTGGTCTTACATAAATGATGAAGAAGGGAATGTATGTAAAGAGATACATTAGGTCATAATGGTGAATCCACTATTTCTTAAACTAACAAGGAAGCATTCTGGGGTTTGTTGCTGTAGTTCATTTTATCCAGGTGACTTTTTACTTTAGTATTCTCCAGGTTTGCAATCTAAAACAGCAGCCCTTGTATGTTCACAGCTGTATCAATCCTGGTTTCTCTTGTCTGTGTAACTATTAAGTTCTTCCATTAGGATATCTATTAGTCAAAAACAGAGAACTATATAATAAAAAAGCAGATGTGATACTTAGTGATTCTTCCCAAAATATTTTTCTGCTCCTCCTTTCCCAAAGTTCCCTCAGTCAGATAGGCAGAAATCATAGTGTAGTGGGAATGCTGTTGTGCCCCCGCGGTGATCTGCCTGATCATTTTATACAAAAGGCTACTTTTCTTACAGCTTTGCTCAGTGAAAGGATAATTGGAGACGTGAGGAGGCCGGAGATATTATTTTATAATCAGCATATGTGATTTTCAGCATTTCCAAGTGGCTAAGGAGTAATTCACCAAAGAAGTGGAACCCCAGAGAACAAAAGTGTGCTGACAAAATTCAGTAATTTTTTGTCTATTTCTCTAGGGATTTAACAGTAGAATCAAAATTCTTTACTGCTTAAAAAGTTTTCTACACTTAAGAAAAAAGCATGTCAAAGAAATGTGCCATAAGTAATATCCTTAGTCTTTTTATTCCCATTTCCTGATTTTCAGTATGATTTCTAAACCTTTTTCCAAGTATTTTTGGGTTGGTTTTTAATCCTTATTCTCATCTGTCTGTAATCATATCACTTTACTTTTTTTCTGCTTACAGTCCTTTTCTTTTGTTTCCTTCATGCAGCCTCTCTTAGGTAAGTCAGAAATGTAACAAATGTGCCTCTGCCACACCTCCCTACTGTCTTTATTTAAGCTGAAGTGGAACTACAGGATGTGTAGACTTCTGTATTTCCAATGTCAGCAGATGAAACTTAGTATATTCTTCCCAGGAGCTCATGCAAACATTTTTTTCTTAATCTTTGTCTTGCTATGTTTAAGTTTGCAGCTGCTAGATTCCACTTTGAGTTTCAAGTTCAAAGGCATCCAGACAGTCTTTGTGAAACATCACAGAAACCACTGAACTTCACCTGGGTTTGCAAGGAAGTTTTGTCAAGCCACAAGTTTCCCACACTTTCAGTGTAAAGCCTTGTGTTAATTCTGAGCTCTTTCTCTCAGCTCAGAGTTATCTTAAGTCTGAAGGATCACAACTTACAGGGAACTTCTTCCTAAACTTCGACCTGCTTTCAAGTTTATAACAAAACTCAGAATTCTTTCCACAAATTTGGGAATTTGTAACAAAAGCAAATGACAGCTGTAGCCCAGGTTGATTTTAAATCCATGGCTTTACAGATGGATTATTGGGAAATGTGCTATATATCAACTATGGGCTAATTTCTTCCCTTTTTTGAGAACATTTTACCCTGCTGTCTCCAGGGGCTCAGAGTATTTTTCATGGTCAGGCTTTCTGCTCTTTCTTCCTACAGATTAAGTTTCAAAATATGCTTCTTCTGACTGCTTTTTCAGGTAGCTGGTTCACTTTGCTGCCTGCACTCTGGGAAGGGTCACCTATCCTTGGCTTTTGAGGGCCAGCCCTTCCCATTCAGTCACCTCTTCCTGGTCCTCTGAATATTAAGTAGCAGCATCACACTGCAGCACAAGTGGAATAGAAGGAACAGAAATGCTTTAGCCTAAACTCTTCTAGCCTCAATGTACCCAAGTAATCCTGTGTATTCAACGTGCCTTTGTATAGGAATGTATCTCTCTTACCTGTTTTTTTGGTTTCATTTCTGCACTACAAATCTCTCAATATCAGAGCTGTATGAAAATTAATAATGATTATTTTTTTGCATTATATAATTCCAGGGTATTGGGGTTCTTTTACATCTGTCTGCCGTACCAAATACACCAATAGCTCAGCTGTTTTGCTTATTCTGTGTCATTAAAAAAAAGTAAGCAAAATCCCCTCAGCCATATTTTATTTATACCATAGTTTTTCTGTTAGAAAGTTGTAGATTCTGGTTTTTGTCTTTTAGGTGCTTTGTGTTTTCTTCTCCTTTTAGGAAACAATGTGAAATAGCAAAATCTCTAGACCAGTAATTTGGTGGGTACCTACATCTTTAATGAGTAGCATGTGCTTTGCAGTTTTTTCCTGAAGATCTGCGTATTTGTTTCTCAGTATCTATCAGGTGCTAATACCTTTACAAGGAGGCTGGTGGACACACACTTGAAGAAAAAATGTGTTATTAATTCTTGGTGCCTTTTGCTTTTATCAGCTCTGGTATTACTTTGTTCAGCTCTAGCTGTCCTTGGCTTATTACACATAAGACAGTGAAATTTGAATCAAAAGTCACTTGCAGAAATGGAGGTGCAGGCTCCATTCTTAAGGTGTTCATTTGCTGGTTATGTTGCAAGTGCTTTCAGAGCTGTGCAGAAGACTGTGAAGTGCCTGGGGCTGTAGTAGGAAACATTGGTGTCTGAACTTTCAAGGGAAGAATGTGGTTAAAATTTCAGTGACTGAGTCAGTGTCAATGGGTGGTCCTGAGTCTATGTGGCTCCCAGAAAAGAGTGTCTGCTCAGATGGATGGTGAGCTGCGCTCACCGCAGTGAAATGGCTGGGAAAGGGCTGCCCTGGACTACATTTTTGCCTGCTCAGTGGCCAAATGCTGTCAGGTGGCTCCTCAGCACTGCTTGTCTTTAACTTTGCTATAAAATAAGATAAAGGGTTTGCTTAAAAGATGAGCCATCATAGAGCTATGTGCTCCTTTTGTCCCCTTGGGTCACTGTCCTTCCCTCAGCACGTTCCCGTTGTCCTGTTCAATGAGACAGTTGCAAAATGTCTGCCTCACTTCCACCGCCATTTTGTAGCCTGATTGTTGGATAATTAAGACTGAGAGAAGTAGAAAATAAACAGCATGGCATGGGGGGAGATTTCAAAAGGAGCACCAAATCTGCATGTTTTGTTTAGGCATTTAATTGTTGCCGACTGGCTGCGTTTAAACAAGTGACTTTACAGCGTCTGGAAGAAAACAGGCTCCCAAATTTGAGGAGCTGACCTTGGGTAGATGCCATCAACTGTTCTTTTCTATTGGCACAAATGTGCTGCTGGCAGAGCCTCTCTGTAGCTGCAGTTGCTCACCCAGCTCTGAGTCAGAACCTGCTTACACTATACTGGGCCACCAAATTACGACACTGTTGTGGTGTAACCCCAGGTGACAGCTCAGCCCCACTCCCTCCCCTGCTATGGGCCTGGGCAGAGAATCAGAAAGTGAGAAAACTCGTGGGATGAGATAAAGACTAAAAGATAAAGCAAAAGTGTGTGCACAAGCAAGACAAAACAAGGGATTCATTCCCCTCTTCCCTTGGACTGGCAATTGCTCAGCCATCCCAAGAAAGCTGGGCTCCATCACAGGTCACAGTCTCTTGGGAAAACAAACACCATCACTCCAAATGTCTCCCTCTTCCTTCTCCCCCCAGCTTTGTATGCTGGAGTGACACCACATAGTCGGGGATGTCCCTGTGGCCAGCTGGGGTCAGCTGTCCTGGCTGTGTATCCTCCCAACACCTTGCGCCCCCCAGTCTCGTCACTGGTGGGGTGGGAGAGGAGCAGAAAAGGCCTTGGATCTGTGCATGCCCTGCTCAGCAATAACTAAAACATCCCTGTGTTATCAGCACTATTCCAGCACAAATCCAAAACACAGCCACTACCAGCTACTGGGAAGAAATTAAACTCCACCACAGCCAAATCCAGCACAGCCCTTTATTCCAAATATTATTTGCAGCCCCTTCAATAACCAAGATTTGATCAAGAAGGTACAGGATATTTAAAAATAAAAACCTTCAAAATAGCTGTAATTAAGCTTCTTCCTTAAAGCAACACATCACATTGTTCAGGAAAAAAGGCTGCAGAGTAGACTACAAATATGCTGAAAGAAAACTAAAAATATGTGACAGAAATTGAAGGGACATTGTGAAGTTGTTCCTGTGGTCCTAGGTATGCACTACTGGCTGTGTGAGGAGAAAAGTGAGTGGCATTTACTCTGTTTCTCTAGGAAATGCTCTGGTTTGTGTGTGTAACATGGGCAAGGGGGATGGGGAAGGACACTTTACATTCACAGGAGGGTGCAAATTCAAAGCTGTTTAAAATTCTGCCATATCTTAATGATAATAGTTAATCTCAGTATCAGAACAGTACTTCTATTTTTAAAATGCAATCAATCAATCATTTTAATACATTGCACCCTTAGTGCCAAATACCTCAGAAAACGATGTGTATGGCAGTAAAAATAAAGCATCTGAAACTCCTTCTGTAGAGTCATTCTTCCTTTCTTTCTTACCCATCTAAGTACAGTAAAAGCTCAGTGCTGCAAGAAATATCTGGAATTACATAACAAGGAGTAAATCCTCCAAACAAGACTGATTAGATGGCAGAGATTGCTGTCATGAACTGAGCAAGGAGAGACAGAGAACCTGCCCCACCTGACTAGAGTTCTCTCTAAAAATACAGCATGTACTGTTCTGTTCTTGGGGTTTGGTTTTGGGTTTTGAGGGGTTAGTTGTGTGCTGTCTTTTAAGAGGATTACAATGAAAATTTTTCCTTTCTGTTTAATTCTCAGGAAGGTGTCCCATGTTGACCATGCTTTTTCAGAAAGCTGTTCATGTAGAGGTGATTGAGGTTGTAAGGAATTCAAGTTCAATTTCTGCCTCTGCTGCAGTAATTCACACAAAAGCACAAGAGAGTCTTGTACATCTGTTCCTCATCTGCAATATAAGGATTAATGCTTCCTTATCATTAGTACTTATAAATTTCTTTGAAGTTCCTCCAGTGTGCTGCAAATATACCTGTTACTGTTGATGGTGATAAAAATGTGAAGTACATAATTCAGACATGTTAACTGCATATTAACTGAGAGGATTTTTAACACAACTTGAATATAAAAGTATCAGCACCATATTCCAGGAAATAACCAGCTACAATGAGAGCATACCTTTACTTCCACGTGGATTTTCTCATGAGTGAGTATTTTTGTGGATCACTTACTTTCTGAGACTGACTCTCAATCTTTTTTCTGATCAAAGGCTTTGCTTTTTTTATATAGGATCAGCAAGAAACTGTGTTTTCAATCATGAAACTGGTAGAACCAGTACATTGGACCAAGACATTATTGAATTAATTTCAACCACCCTTGTTGCCTCAAGATAAAGGGGGAAGTTTAGAAAGAGATTTTTGGTTTCAGTTGAATAGTAGCCTCCACAAATTGGTATTTGTATAACAAAAAATAACTCAATGAAAGCAAGTTTAGTTGAGGTAAAATTGGAGCCAAAAGCACAGATGATGTGGACACAGATCATAGGTTACAGAGTTAATAATACATCTGGATTTCTATTCAGTTCTCTGGAGGTGTAACTAGGAGTTAATAAAGTTTGCTTTAGTCTTCCAGAAGAGCTTTTTTTTATATGGTGTCTGAAATCTGGCTTCCATAGGGGATTAATAAGTGTTTTTCCAATAATTCAAAATAACTGCCTTGAAAGTACAGTAATCCTTCCGAACCTTATGCATTCATAGCAGCAATACTGAAATTTGTGATTTGCATATGTCAGTGCATCCTTCTTAGGGACAGCTGTTCCAGCAAGCAAGATATTTGAGCCAAGACTTCTTTAAATCATTTGCCTTGATATCTTAGGCAGTATCTGAAAGGATTTTTTTTTTAAGTAGCAGTAAAGAGGGCTTATATTTTGCATTTGTCTGGTCCACTAGGTCTTCTCCCATTACATGTTTCATTTCAATGTTGATACACATGCTTTTGTAAATTATTGCACATTTTTATGTCTGATATATTTACAAGTATGTATGGGTTTAGTTCACTATACTTATATGGCACAAATGAAAGATCCTCTTACAGGGTTTGTGGGTTGAATTCATCCTGCTGTTCCATGCGTTTCTTGCTTGAGTGATCAAGGACAGAGTGCCACAGCAGGGAATTATCAAATAACGGATTCTCTTCTGACACTTATCTGAAAAGGAGATGTTGCATATAGGAAGGGCATTGCACTGAAAAAACTTAAGTTGCATTTCAATATTTGAAACATCATTTATGCAAAATATACTGTGTATATATATATATATGTATATACAGCACAAATGTTTTAAGCTCTAAAGCACATTCAGAACCTCCAGGAAAAGTCTCATATTTTTTCATTAAATTCTTGAGAATCAATTTTCTAATTGATTTTTTTTATTATTTTGAAGTAAGGCCTTTCCTCTTCTGCACATAAATTGCAAGTTTTTGCATGTAGTTCACAAGCACTTCGTTTGCCCAGTTTTTGGATACCCCTAAGGCAGTAGGAATACAAACTAGTGCCAGATGAATGACAGCTTTCATTCCTTTACCATAGTTAACAGCAAAGGTTCAGAAGTTGTCAAAACAGCTTTTTTAACAAAATTGTAGAACTTACAGTGCCCATGTTTCCAGAAGTTAAAAGGCTTGCTAACATTCAGCATCAGCTGTGTTAGGCCTCTTGTGGTCCTGACTTTTTATGTGGCTATTTTGTGTCTGATTATTGCTTCTTGGTATTACCAGAGTCATTCATTTGAAAGATCTCAGGGAGAGAACCTCAAACAAATGACAGTATTTTAAGGTCCTTACCATTGTTTCCCTTTGATATTAGACACCTGATTTCATGTAGCAAGTAGGGTATTTTTGCTTCTGATTTATAATGTCACAGTTGTAATAACATGAATAGATCTACTTAAGATTTAGTCTGGTATCCTGCTACAGCTGTAGACCTTTAAAAAGTATGTTGCACATCATACTTGTTTTCATGTCTTTGATTGTTTTGGGGGAACAGCACTTCCTGAGAGCATGTGTTATTAAAGACAGAAATGAGTTATTTGTGTATTCACGCTTGCCTTATTAAAGCAGCCCTATGTATTACGTTCCCATCTTACTCTAGATGTTGCAAAATACTTAGTCTGCTTACTTCATTGGTTACCATGCAGTGGGGATAGCTGAAGTCATGACAATCCTGCTCATCCTTTCAATTCTAATGCTTGGTAGTAGGTTGTGTTTATGTTAGAAAGATCATAGTTTTTCTTACATGAATTACCAAGTATGTGAATGCTGTAATTGTTATTCAGAGCCTAGATGATTCATTATTGATAGAAAGTGGTGTTCCTTTGTTAAAGGAATGGGTTGTTCATTTGGAATGTTCAGTGTTACAGTTGTCTTTCCAATGACAATGATTTGGGGTTTGGTTTCCTTTTCAGCAACTAAGGATCATTCTAGCAAAAAATATTGGTGATCCACAAGAAGGCACTCTCCATATCCAATATCTAGATTAGAAAGTGTTCTGGGATTATCATACCCCCATATGTTCTTAGAGGAAAAATTACTACCCTGTAGCCTTGGTATGACCCAGGTTATCATCCTCATTTTATTTAAGAGTGTGTGGCTTTTTTTGTATGCTTCTGTAAAGGTGCTTTCTATGCACTGTTGATGCTGCAAGACATATAAATTAGGAGACTTGTATATTAGCACTTCCACAACACAATAAAAGATTGGGGAAAATGTGTGTTTGCCAGCAGAACTGGTATCCAAAATTTTTGCATGTATAATATATGGAAATACAAGAAAAATATTTAAAATCCAAAAGAATAGTGAAATGTAGGGGGTAAGTTAAGCTTTTAGATTTCTTACGTGTAATATCTTTAAAATACTTGTACAAATTTGGGTGGGAGGAGTGTTTGGGGGGGTTTTGTTTGTTTCAGGTTTTGAGGTTTTTTGTGGGGGGTTTTGGGGTGTTGATTTTGGGTTTGGTTTGGTTGGCTGGGTGGGTGAGGTTTTTTTCTTCTTGTACTTGCTCACGTATGTATTTTACAGGCTCTCACTTTCTGGCCACAATAGAGCAGACAGAATTACTTGATGCTGAGAACCTTGTTAATTTTATGGCCCATTTTCACATGGAGATCAGCTTTTATTTCCCCTCTCAGTCTTTATTCTTGATTCAGTTGTTAGTAAGGTTTACTGAGCAAAAACACTGGGTGTATTATGGGAAGAAATCTAATCAATGCAGCACCAAGGGACAGTTCTTCAGAGTCCTCCCTAGGGCTGTGAGCCAGCCTAGAGGTTACTATGAGGTTACTCTGTCTGACTTTAACCAAAATACCCATCTACTTCTGAAAAGGCTGCCAGCCACCCTGAACATGTGTAACAGAAGCCTCATTAATACGAGCTCCCAATATATATATACACCTGTTGTACCAGCCCCTGCACAGAGCCTGTGTTTCGTATTTTAAACACTTTGCATGTCTGTCTGCATTCTCTGCTGTCTGCAGTTGCTGTGCTGTGGTACTGAAGGGCAGCTTGCAGGCGGTACCTTCGGGGAATGCAGGAGGCTAAAGAAAGTGGTGGCAGATGTCAGTGGACCTTGCCAAATGCTATTTTTCAACTTAGATTGTCTGAAAGATTCATTGGCTAATCCAGACTTTGTGACACAGAAGTATCCTCATTAGTCATGGCTTTAAGTGTGCATTTCTTTAATGGCTGCTCCTTTTTCAGGTATTCATGCAGAGAATTGCATTGACATATGTGTAGGAAATCTTTGTTTGTTTTGCAAGACTGCTTCCTAGCAAACCCCAGTCCTCCTGTAGGCAGAGTTTGACTCTTCTTAGACTTGAATTATTAGAAAGTTAAGGCACTTCCTTAGGGCTTTACCTGTTTTGGCTCTGAGTTCTAATAAATCATTCAGCAGCAAAATTACTCTAAGATAAACTTTTCCCCTTTGATGAAATATTTGTTCAGCACATTCTACAATACAGTTTATGTCAAGAGTTATACATCTTCCCTGTTAAAAACAAAAAAAGAAGGATCAAAACCATTATCAGACACCACTGCTGATTCAGCAGAGGCACAGAAACTTCACATATCCAGTAAGCCATATATTTTCTGGCCGCCTCGCTTGGTTTTCCTGAAAAATACATTGGGAACTGTCTGCCAGTACTTCTTCTAGCCCATGCCATATTTTGTGTAGAAGAGCAGTAAGTTCTTACAGAAAGTATAAAGTTCCCCTAAGCAGGTCCTGTGGAGCTCTTACCTGCACACAGGTGGTTTCGAAGGAACACCCTCCCAGTAGTTGTGTGGCACATGTTACACTATGAGTGGACTGAAATATCTGCAAGCAGGCACATCTGCTGTTGCATTCAGAGTTTTCATAATTGTTCTCACAATGCCTTGTTGATAATGTCTGCATTTTGTCTTTCTTTCTAAACGTTTTCCATGGAAATTTCTGGCAAGGTATGAGTTCTAGCGCCAGGTATTGATGGTAAGAGGAGATAGCAGTTCTACTCGCTATGAGCTTCAGTGAATCAGAGACTCTGAAGGAACTCCATTAGCTCTACTTCAGTTTCAGCACTTCTCTCTGCAGTGGTGTTCTTCCTACCTGTTCCATGTTGGGGCATTTGATTGTGAATTTTAGCCTCAGAGGCATGTGGCAATTTCAATATGCATGTTTGTTAAACAAAACTTAAAAGAGAAACAGTGTCCTCAGTTAAAAATCCCAAGAATGTAAGAATTCTGGGCCAGAGAAGGGTCTGTCTGGCCTATTGTGTTTTTTCCAGCAGCAATTAGTAGTCTCTGCTTATGGAAAAAATACAAGTGTTAAGTCTGTGGAATAAATAGGCAGAACCACTGTGGTTGATGAACTGAGTCACTGCATGTGGAAAATCCCCCTGGACTGTAGGTGCAACAGGTGAGAGAATTCTTGGGCAAAAGCCTGGATTTTATGGTTGGATCCACAAGCACATATTGGTCATAGGGACTGGCACAGCATGAACACCAGATAAGTTTGGGACTAAGCCCACGGGTTCCAGCCATTTGCCATTTGCAAATAATCTGTTTGTAAGGGCACTCATCTTCAGTGACAGTAATTACAAGTGTTCAGATGCAATTAATTACTAACTTACTCTTAATAACTTTAGTAACCTGCTTCTTTCAATAAGGGATTTGATTTTCCTGGGTTGTTATTTCAGTATAAACCCCATTTCTTTAGTCTTTGTAGGTGTTGGACTCGATGTTCCTTGTGGGTCCCTTCCAACTCAGCATATTATGTGATACTGTGTTTTGAGGACTTGGATTGTAGAAGTTATTTTCTGTTGTTAGTTGAAGTGGCATCACATCACAAAAATTTGCATTTTGCACAATGCAAATTTGGCAAACTTGCAGTCAGGCTGTAGAGCTTATGAGGACGAGAAATAACTGTATTTATTACACTTAGGATGTCTTTTGCAGATATTAAGTATTCCAGAAAAGGTTAATAGCCAACACTTTCCTACAATGGGATCAGTGGTGTCATTTCGTGGAGATCCTACTTCAGAGGGGTTCCAGTCAGTCATGTTGTTGGGATGGGGAGGTTAATAAATCAGAAGGCTAATTCCTCCTTTCTTCCCATAAAGGAAACATCTGGCATTGCTCTATGGTGGACTGGGGCTTTACCATTTTAGCAGGCACAAAGTGTCTGTTCTATGGCATTTGATGTTCAATACTGCACTACCATCATGATGTGTAAGGGTACAGTTTCAACAATCATAAGTTAAAACAGCAATCCTGTTGTATTGCAACCTGCTGGTAAAGGGTAGCTTATGCCATTGGCTTTCAAAAGTACATACCCAGGTTAAGCTAAACCAAATACACTGATTTCCAGTGTCAGCCATTAATGGCTGAGATTATCATTAGCACTCTTTTTGGTGCACTGCATTGGTGAGGAACCACCAGCTCTGGTGGTTCTGGGCAAAACTAGATATAGACTAAAGCTTAACTGTCTCAGTGTGTAGATATTGAGTACAAAAGAAATTCCACACTCTTTTCTAGACAAGTTTTAGTTCTCTGACTCTCAAACTGGGTCACTTGGCTGCCTCGAAGACCATAGTTAACATGTTCCTGCTATTTACCTCTTTCTGCTTTTACTCACACCGTTAAAATATAGTTCTTGCTAACGAAGATCATGTTTATTGTTTGGGAACAATATCCCTGATGTTCAGTAATGTCCCCATTCAGACTAATACATAACATATCTTTAATTGGAGTTCCATATTTCACTAAGCCCTGGAAGGCCCTGGAGTGCAGGTATTGTGCATTTCATGATGAAAGTTTAATATGATGTTTCTTGTTGTGCATTCTCATCTTTCAACAGAAATATATCTGGCAACTGTTGCTCTTCTACAGCTAGTCTAAGAGAGAGGGCTTTCTTATTAACTCTCTGGAGAATAAATTTAATAAGACCCAGTCATGAAAACACCGGCATGACTGAATGAGGTCCTTCATGTCTAAATATCTGCAGGATTGTGGCCTACTGTAATAATGGAATAGTTTGAAAACCATGTCTGTAAAATCTCTGTGTGGCACTGTATCAACACATACTCTTTATACAGCCTTAATGCTGTCATCTTTGAAGAGTTTATCTGTACCATTTCTATCCCATCTTGTGTCTGGACTTTTTTCTGCCTGTGGGTGCCCATTGGCCAGATGTCTGACTGAGACTAAAGATGATTTTCATGTACATTTTTGTACACTACCTATATTCTGTTTTAAGGAAAAATACACACATTCATTTTTCTTCTTTATTAATAAACTGAGTGACAATTTAAAATAAATTCTTTCAGCTGTTCAGAATGGTACACAGATGTACTGGCACATTTCAGACTAAGTTAAATAGAGAGCAAAGCATTACATCACCTACAGAGCTGAAGAAGAGGAGGTGGTCTCTGACCACTAAAGTAAAACAAAGCAGTGGCTTTGAGAAAGATAAACCAGACTGTTACCTCTCCTTGTAGATTGTGTGGGGAACTCTGATGCCTTACTGCCTTTCATTCCAAGGCCAGATATCATCTCACAGTGGGTAACCCAATCCTAATTTTTAGGATGCTTAAGTCTTTATAGGACTTTGCTCTCAGACTTGGCAGTGAAAAGAATATTCACTAGCGTTTAGATCTAATTTAGGTGCATGTGCAGGTAATTGTTATTCCCAAGCGACTGCTATGGAGAGAGGAGAGAAAAGAAAAGCTCCTAAGGGGTTGGTTCAGGGTATGATGTTAGAGATGTGCTGCAGATTTCTCTCTGAAGGACTCTGTATCTGGACACTCTGTACTTATCCTATCACCTAGCTGAGACAGTAAAAGTAAGCTGTATGCTCTCCCTGTCTCTATCTTTCTGTTCTGTAAAAAAAGGCAGTATTTTTTCTCCTGTGAGGTTGAGGGGTAACATTCAAAAGGACCTGTTAAGCACATGGGTATTATGGTGGTCAAAGACTGAGAAATGCCAAAATGGGAGATGTCTTTTGCTGGAGGAAAGCAGTATTCCAAGAAGATTGACTTGGAATGAACTGTTACATATATACAGATTTTGAGAATGTTGTGATGAAAAGTGACCTTTCTTCATGAAACAGCAGCAGAATTAGCTGAAAAAAGTAGAAGCAGTAAGAAGCAAATAGATTTAGCAAGTGATGTGATGAGAGAGAAAACAACCTCAGCATCACTTCTTTGGAATGACCCAAAGTAGTTTATGTGGAGTGTGCAAGGGATGAGGCCCAGTTAATTACACTATGAGGTCAGACAGCACCCAAAGGGAGAGTTCCAGAGGTGGGACAGGGATGGAACCCACAACCTTGATATTATCAGCACCATGCCCCTGAGCCCATTTACTGAGTGTTTGTTCCATTACAGGTGGCAGTCCTGCACAGTTTAAGTGGATATAATTGTTTACAGGGCTAATGTTTACTGAATACTTGTTCCACTAAATTTGGTGCTTCTGCATAGCTTATATGGATATAGCTGTGAAAGGGTCACCATTTTTATAATATTTGTGCTATTAGAGATGCTTATTATGGACTTTGAGTGTTATCTCACCTTAATCCACACTGAGGGGATCTATGAATCTCAACTCCTCTCCCCTTCTCATAATGAGGACATGACAGACTGGGTTTTTTATGTTTCCCATAGTTCTATCATCATCACAATGCAAGAAACCAGGAATTGTTATTTCACCATACTGTATGTATTTTTATATGAGATAGTGGTTTCTGTACTCGACTATAATTACAAAGAATATGTAAACATATTACTGATACAAATGCCTTACCAAAAATGTTAGTGTCCCTGGCTACTGAGACTAAACTGAATACTACATTTTAGAAGAGACTTATACCTGATGTATTGATGTCTATGATTGGTCAATTAATCTGACCACAATTAATCTTTCTGATAGTGATTGATATAGTAATTTTAAAGGTCTGAAAACAAGGATTATATTATGGGGTAAAGGTTGTTGTATTTTTATCTGGTAACTTTTCTTTAAGGTCACTTGGGCGTGAAATTAGAGGAGACTTTTTTTACTCAAAGCTTTCAAGGTTTGCAGCTATTAAATTGACTGGTCTCAGGAATCTTGTCATAGTGCATCCCAGAGGGTAAAGTCATCCCTCTGCAAAGTGCCATTCATGTCCTATTTACTGTGAATTAAGGCTTCCAAAATAAGTTTGCAGAGGGACACTGGCCTTCTTCTGAAACACATTCCACACCTGCAGAAAATACTTTGGAAGGCTATGTTTAATATCTGTATTTCTGTTCCTCACTTTTTCTGTCATAAGGATAATACTTTTTTCTTTTTTTCTTTTTTTTTCTTTCTCTTCTCTTTAGAAACATAAAGAATTACTTACTGGGGTAACCAAGTTAAAAACAAAAGAAGTGAAGATTGGTCATCTCTGCAGAGGAAATTGCAAGGTATGCATAGTAATCACACTGGAGATTCATTTCTTTCTGGTGCTTAGATCTTCATGGTACATTACTTATGGCAATAAAGTTTAAAAATAGTCCTCAGAAACCTGGAAAAAGATGTTTGGAAAAGAATTTTTTCTTATGTGTGATTACCACAGCAAGAAAAGCAAATATTTATATGGTTATAAATATCTTGGAGATGCACCTTTTAACTCATTACTATGCTGAATTGCAGCTGTGTTTCTGTAGGTAAATGTCTATTGGTTTTTTGGCTGAGGCTAATAAAAACAGCCCTTCTCCCAATACTAAGCTGAAATCCCTCCAGATACTATCAGTGGTCATTCCTGAGAGTTAAAGTGCTTGTTTCATGGACTCATTTAAATCACTGTATGCTTGGTTCAGCAGTGTTAGCACTTTCTCTTCCACATTTATTACCATCACATGGAGATGCACTTACTACCTGTTTTGCACTGCATTTGAAGAATGTGTCCTTTTACATTTGTCATCCTGAACATTTGTAATCTAAGGGATGCAAAATCAGCACTACTAACAACTCTTGCCTCTTAAATATTTTTAGTAAAGTGAATGCTTAATATTTATCCAGTGACTGCTCAGAGATCAGCACAAGGCTATATGCCACTTAAGTCCCGGGGTTAAATGTTACTTCAGTGATGCATAAAATTTGTATTGACCATCTGCCCAGCATTGAGTTGAACCCATTAATGAATAAGCCTCACAGTATCACTGTGGGATAGAGAATTATGATCTCCATTTAACAAGTGATAAAACTGAGCCCCAAAGGGCTTATGTAACCAAGTCCTACAGGAAATAGAACCAGTAAGGAAGCCCAGCTCACCTGACCTGCCATCCTTCCTATTTGGACAGCCCTGTACCTGGTATCCTTTTCACCATGCATGTTCTGTTATCAACAACTAAGTACTCCTTATGCACCGTTTCAGCCATCAAATTCTCTTGCAAAGAAACTTAAAACACAGCTGATGTGACCTGTGAATCCTTCTCATCCATAAAGAACAACATGAGACACAAGGCACAAAAGCAGCATCAGATGGCCTTTGTAACTGGAGCAAGTCAGCACAATGTGACAACAGGGAGAGCTGTTGTTGTAACCTCCCTTTCTATTTTTTTGCATAATGTTGAGAGGAAGACTATGCAGATCTTTCTGTATTACAGGGAGGAGCTGCTGGTAGAGGGCAATCAGTCCTTTGCTTTTTGTAATCTTTCTCAACATCTCTTTGATTTCTTTAGTAAATGTCAGGTCACATGCTTGCATCCTAAAGCTGAAGTATAAATCATCTTCTCAAGTGACAGAAACTGTCACTTTTCCTTGCAAAGTATTTTTCTAACTATGTCTTATATAACTGTTACAGTTGTTGACATTTTTCTTAAAAGCCCTGTTGGCTTGACACTCAGGATTCAGTGTAAAACTATAGACTTGGATAGAGAATTCTTCTGCCTTTGCTTGTATCTCTTTCCTTTCCCATGAGCTGAAGAAAGAAATATTATGCAACTCTGAGTCATGCTGTAGAAAGATGTTGTATTTTTAATATCATTAGAATTTTAAAATAAGGAGAAAGATAAACATTAGAATGGGTGAAACTAAGAGTTAATATACTTCAATTATAGAAAGTGGCTATTAAATTTTGATGGGATGCTATGACTGATACTTCAAATAAAATGTTGATGTGGTGAAATGGGGAGTGTCAATAATGAGTTGAATACTAGACAAAGGCTGTTGATTTTTATGGAAAAAAATATATATATAGAAAGACATGATCCTCAACCAAAGACATTCTTGTGGAGATATCCACAGCAAAAAGACAGAATATAGACTTCTATTGTCTGTCTTGGCTTGTGTCTACAAGAATGCAGCCCTATTTAGCTATGTCTTGGCATAGTTATAAGCTGAAAGTACTTGCCCAAATTAGATGTTTTACTGTGCCCAGCTTAAGGATGATACTGATGCCTACCCAGCTTAAGGGTGATACCCTAACATGATTAATCTGCTTTCTCTCTTTCATGCCTGCAGAAAACACTATTGATACATCTTCCTGACAGGTCTTTCTCAGAAGAAACAGGTGCAGAATGTGGAATCAGTTGTGTGAATTTCCTGTTGGCAAGGCCTTTGACTTCTGCTGATCTCACTTCTGAGTGATAAGAGAGAGAACTTTTGCAGGTATTTCATGTCTTCACTTGTATTAATCTCACCTTAATGAGAAGCAAATTATTTTGGAAAAATAAGTCCAAGAAACGCTTTTGTTCCTTCTCAGGGAATGCTACAAGAGTGATATGGAATGCCAGGAGTTTGGTCTTGAGCGTGCCCATTAATCCTGGCATCCCAATCCAGAGTTTTAGTTACATTTTAAGCAAGCTAGAGACCTTTGTGGTAAATGCAGGGTATTTTAATACACATTTAAGAGTACATTAGATACACTACACTGAAGATACACTAGATGTCTGTATTGACATAGTTTTCATCTCTCAAAATCATCATCAGTTTGGTTAAGTATCCTGTGGCTGTCAAAGAACATTACTGAATCTAGAAAGTCAGGTCTTGATCTAAACATCTCTGCTTTATAATGAGATACTGTCTAATAGCCTTCACAGCAAACAGTTAAATTCAAGACAGACACATGCTAGAAGGGCACTTGTCCAGTTAAGAAAGTGAAAAGTGTCCTCCTCATTCCAATAACTAAAGACTCTTCACTGAGTTTCAAGCAACCTACCCTGGCATCTGTGGCATCTTGTGATCATTACTTTGGGGTTTGTAGAATCACAGCTCCCTTTTTGTCAAAGCCAGAAGGAGATGGTCCCTGTGAAACAGGTGCCCTGTGTCAGTCCAGGTACTTAAATTATTTTAGCACTGAAGAGTCTCAAAGCTGGTTCATGGACATTACAAACTTGTTCTCCTCTGCACGCAGAGGAGGGACACAAAATTTTTTTTTACAGGTGTGGAAGTGAAGCACAGGTGTGAATACTTTGAGATGTATAACCTCAATAGATAAGGGTAGATCTTTAAAAGCCTTCAGTGTGGATCAGCTTGTAACATTTTCAGAGAGACTGACGGCCAAGTAACAGTTTGCCTTTGAAAAGTCTGATGAGTTATTTTAGCATCTAAAGAAGCCAGAAGAATTGAGCTTTTCTGAAAACTTGACCCAAGTATTTGCTCAAGATTTTGAAAGAAATACATGGTCCAGTTGGTAAATTAATCCAGCTCACTCAAATTTCTGCATACTCAAAGGACCTTCCTTTCACCCACCTTGCTTAGTTTCCTGTTCCAAAGATTTTTTTGCTGAGTACTTGGAAGGCTATGTGCTAATTAAATATTTCTGTGCTCTTCTGTGCTAATTAAATATTTCTTTCTCTTACTACCAGCTGTAACAGAGGGAAAATCCCAATAGGACTGTCAGAGAGTCCTGTTGTGCTCATTAGACCATACTGGGTCTGGAACTCTAAAGTCTCCAAAGTCTTACTGGATAAACTCTTTTTAAGACTTCTCTTATCAGTTAACAGTTATCAGTTATTTGAGATAACTACCAGTTATCTCAAGCAGCAAACAACTGTCAAGTCTCAAGAATCTGCAACAGCAGGTCTCCCCAGTCATTAGATAAAATAACTTAAAGGAGAAGGCTCTGGGGAGACCTTAGAGCCCCTGCTAGTGCCAATGGTCTCCAAGAGAGCTGAAGAGGAACTTTGGATAAGGGCCTGGAGTGACATGACAGTGGGGAATCGCTTCCTGCTGCCAGAGAGTAGGTTTAGATTGAGTATAAGGAAGAAATCCTTCCCTGTGAGAGTGGTGAGGCCCTAGCACAGGTTGCCAAGAGAAGCTGTGGCTGTCCCATCCCTGGAAGTGTCCAAGGCCAAGTTGGACTGAGCTTAAAGTGACTCGGGATAGTGGAAGGTGCCCATACTCATGGCAGGGGCTGGAACTGGGTGATCTTTGAGGTCCCTTCCAACCCAAATCATTCTGTGATTCCATGATTCAATACCCCAGGAGATCTGCAAAGAAAAGGAGGATGACTGAAATTTGTGGCTGCAGCAAGAAGTCAGAGGGACCATTTCCCATTGTTTGTTTTAAGAAGTTTTTTTAAAGGAAAAATATTTTTCACTGACAGGTTTTTTGAATGGGCAAGGCCTAGAAGAACACACTTTGATTTTCTGCTGGAAGACTGCAATCTTCAGCCCTCTCAGTATTAAGAACTTTGGAGTCTGGGTTTCCTGTTGATGTTTCTAAATTGAACTTAAATCAATCTTGAAAAAGGACTTTAATAACCTGAATTATGGCCTCCAGTGCTAGATCTTTGATATTAGAGTGACCCTAGCAGTACTGATTTTCTCATGCTCAGCATTTCTTCTGATATTTTTTGCCACTTGTTAGGAATGTGTATTTTAAGAAAACCTCCGTTTTGGAAGTGCCTTTTCCCAGCAATTTTTCTGGGTTTAAGTGGAACATTTTTACTTCATTCACATATATTTTTCTTCAGTTTGAAGCAAATTACTCTTTTTTAGGAACTCCTGGATTCCAAAATCTAAAAATGGAAATTTTGTTCCCTCTCCAAGTGTGAAACAGCGTTTTTCAGTTGTACCAGATGGGGAAGATAAGCTAAGAAAGCAGCATAGATAGTCAACCAGTTTTATTTTTTCATGATGTTTTTTTGTGAGGAGACAAATGCACTTTTTGACTCAATATAGCGTTTTAAGTCCTGGCTTGTCTGTTCAGAAGAATTTAGAGCTGGTTTTAATGAAACAGACTGGAGAGATTAAAGAATTTGGAACCATTCTCAGAGAAAAACACACACCTGAAAGGGGCTGCCTTCTTTTTTGGCCGAGAAATCTGACAGGGAGTGCTAAAAAACACCCCGTAGCTGAAAACAAGATTTCCTTTCGTGCTCTTTGTGCATTGTGGTTTTATTTGCTGCAGAAAAGGTTCTGTACAATGCTCTGCTGTGCAGATTCTCCAAAGCAGATGGCAAACAATGATTAACCAGTTCCTTTCAACTTCTCACTCTTGTGCAGACACCAAGTTGAGCTGTTATTCATATTGAATTAAGCTTAAAAAAAAATCGTGTAGTTATGAGCATAAATGTTCTCATCTAAATGGAAACTTTCCTAGAATAGTGCACTTGGGGCTAGCATATTTCTAGTGGCAGAGGGTATGAAAAAGTAAGTGATAGTAGAATATGATTATAGTTCTTAATGTAATTTAAAATTATTTCATTGTAAGTGAAATAGTGATGTGCAAGGGCAGGACCTCTGATCCATATGCATTTGCAGACCTGTCCTATGCAGCAGTAAGTGTCTTGTGTGGCTGCTGAATCTTACTATCCTGTCTAAAGCTTCTTTTTAAGATTTGAGTGAAAGCACTGCTCTAAGAGTAGTATCAAGGATTTTAGATTTATGGTATTAAGAGCTAATGGGAAGCACATTTGCTGTACATTCACATTGCGAAGCTGTTCTACTCATGGCACTTCAAGGCCAAGTAAGGTCTAGGATAGATGAAATTTAAGAAAAAATAAAAAAGATAAAACCTTTTAATATTGATAATTTGAGAAATGGTGTACATACTGTCATCAGCAAGATCATAATGAAACAGGCTGGGGGCAGCTGTGTAGGAAGCAGCTCTGCAGAAAAGGATCTGAGGGTCCTGATGCACAGATTGACAAGCCGTGTGCCAAGTGCATCTGGGACTGCATGAGCAAAACACAGCTCAGAGCAGGGATCCTCCCTCTTCTCAGCACCAGAGAGACTGCCTTAGAATCACAGAATGGTTTGGGTTGGGAGGCAGCTTAAAGCTCATCTCATTCCAACCCCCTGCCGTGGGCAGGGACACCTTCCGCTATCCCAGGTCGCTCCCAGCCCCATCCAACCTGGCCTTGGGCAATTCCGGGGGGGGGCATCCACAGATTCTCTGGGCAACCTGTGCCCGGGCCTCACCATCCTCACAGAGAACAATTTCTGCTCAATATCCCATCTAATTCTGCCCTCTGTCAGTTTAAAGCCATTCCCCCTTGTCATATCACTTCAGGCCATTGTAAATATTTTTTCCCTGTCTTTCCTGTGGGCTCCCTTCAGGTACTGAGACAATTAGGTCACCCCAAAACTTCTATTTTCCAGGCTGAACAATCCCAATTCTCTCAGCCTTTCTCCACAGCAGAGCTGACGCATCCCTCTGATCAATGATGTGTCCAGTTTGGGAGCACATGTGCAGGACACACCAGTACTGTGAGACCTCACTGTACACTGACATAGGCAGTGCCACCAGACTCCTCAGAGCTGAGCCACACGGTGAGCACAGGGAAGCTGGGAGAGCTGAGTCTGTCCAGGCAGGGAAGGGCACCACAGAGGGGAGACCTGCAGTGATGCCAGCAGCTGCCTGATTGCAGGGTGAAAGGCTGGAGCCCAGCTCTTCTTGGAGCTGCACAGCAAAAGAACAAGGGCTGACAGCCACAAGTTGGAACAAAGAAAATCCCAGTCACAAGGAAAATCTTTTAACCAAAGAGTAGTCAAAGGCTGGAACAGAACCAGAGAGGTTGTGGGTTCTGCATCCTTAGAGGTGTCCAAGATTCATTTGGGTGTGTGCCTCAGCAACCTGATTAATTAGACCTGTTTTGAACAGGAGGTTGGACTGGATGCTTTCAGGGGCCACTTCCAACATGGATTATTCTGTCATTCTTTGATTCTTTCACAACAAGGAATAAAAAAAATTGCAGACTTGGACCACTGAAAGAACAAAAAGGAGCAACTTAAGTTCCTTAAGTGGAATTAATAGTACTGTACATCTGCTCATTCACCTTCTAGTATCAAAGAGTGAGGGGTTTATGTAATGAATAGTTACCTCAGAATTTTCTGTACTGCTCTGCCTAAAGGCAAATCACAGTTTTGCTACACCATAACAAAATTCTTACTGACTTCAGGAGGCTCTGAATTCTGCCAGCTTGAATGGGCATCACTAGAGAGGGTTCTTTAAATCAGATAATGGTTTTAATGTGGGGAGAACTACAAAGAATAGTTCTGAGTTTTTCTGAAAGTGTGTTTCACAACATCTGACTCCTTTAGCATATACACATTTAGTTATGCTAGTTTTGCAAACAAACATACAAATGGTATTTCTCTCGGCTTTGTATGGTGTTTCTGGAAGCACAAAGTGTTTAACTGAGTTGCTGAAAAAAAGAGGAAAAACTGTATGGAAGAAAAGCTTCCCTATGATCACCAAGTAAGAAAATACTTCGAAGTTTTGGAAAATGTTGGCCAGCTCTGACATTTAGACAGCTCATCTTACAGAGAAAGACTATGTAAAAAATCCAAACTTTATCATATGAGCTTGCTTACACTCTGGAAAAGCCTGGTTTTTACAGCCAGGATAAAACATACAAACTGCAGTATAAAATATACAGTGCCCTGGTAGAGCATATGTTCCTTTACTGCATTTCTCACAAGGAGGAAGGGGTTTTGATGTTGCTTAGGCTGGCTTTATGCAATGGCATTTGGCGGGAGAGCATGTAGAGCCCTGGTACTGTTATGTTTGGATGATAAAAAATGTCCAAAATATGTGTCTTCTTCTCTTACCTAACCAGGCTGTTCTACTTCATAATGTTGTATATGCTAGTGATTACAGCATTTTTAATTGTCTGGATTATATGTGAGTACAGATAATGATAAATTCTCACTGGGGTCCACTTGGCCCATAAAAATTTTATACAACTCTGAGGAAAAGTTACTGTTATTAAAGAACCATTTTGGAAACCAAGGTGCCTTTTTCAACGGCCCAGCCTTAATCCTTTCATGGACTCAGTGTTTTGGATGAGTGCAGGTGTACACGTAATTATGAATTTAAAATGGTCCACAAATATTTAAGAATAAAAATACTGCCTGTGCAATAGAGGTTAATTTCTGGAAAATAGTGGCTATAGAACCATGTGGTAATTTTCTACCCTGTCCTTCCAAAAGAACAGTCTGGATCTAAGTTGTGTCTGTCACATGTTATTGCCAATTCCAGTGTTTGGCATTTGTGGTGATTTTATACTAATATTAATAAAATATTTATGTTTTTCTTCCCAATACATTTTAGCCTTCAGAACTTGTTTTCTTGGCATTTTTCCCCCTGTATTCATGAGGGATTTTTATATTTTTTAGAGAATCTGCTACAATATATTTGTCCAGTAGCTGGAGCATTAAAAAGCAAGAAACATAAATCTTGCCGTTCTGAGGACTGGTAATACTGCTTTTAGGATTTGGGAAGACTTTTTTTTTTAATGGAACACTTAAATGCTTGTATGTGAATCCATTACATGACATACACCATGGTTAGCAACAGCTTTTGTGTGTCATGGCTCAGGTTCCCATACACTCCTGACAGTTTATGCATATTCATGAGATCCATGACATTTTCCTGCATCTGCTCTTATCACAGATTTTGTTTCAAAGCAGCTCTTCATTGATGTAGTACATAGACACATTTTACATATAATTGCTTTTCATCTGGTTGCATGATTATTTTGTGACACCTAGTGGATAAATTGATAGTGGTGCTGCGTTAAATTGCCTCTGTTTTTTTTATTCTGATAAAAGTTCTGGCCTGGAAACTCAATTCACATCACAGACATATAGACTCTCTTTCTTTCTAACTTCCTTCTCTTTTTTTTTTTTTACCCTTTAATTTTGCTCATGGAATAACTTGCTCATAGGCAGGTAAACAAATACCCAACACCAGTCTTAAGGAAATTCCAAGAGTCCAAAAATAATACAAGGTAGTAAACATTTGAAAATGTCATGGTATTGTTCAGTCAGGCTTGTGCAATCTGAGATCTTCACACAATAACTTTTCTTACTGTATCAACTTTTTTGATGTGTGCTTCAAGTATGCATTTCCATTAGGAACAAAACGTGCACTATATAAGGTTGTAAAAGGTTTCAAAGAAGTACTTATTACCCTATGAGGATTCTTAGAAATATCTGTTCCTTTAGTGTTCTTAGAGAATGAAGTCTGATAAATAATTAAAATATTTTTCTATGCACACAAAAATATTTTCAGAATATTTACATCAAGAGTCTAGAAATGCCTTAAATGCATGACCTACTTTCACAACTAAGATATGTCTTGTGAAGTATATCTTAATTTACATGTCATGGATTCTGTGCCTAAAGCTTATTTCTGCAACAGGAAAATATTGAAATACTGTCTAGAGTGTTTGCTACAAATGCTGTGAGATAGAAAAACAGGTACTTTTACATGGCTCTTATCTTTCATGTTGATAAGGGAAGGGAATCAATTATTTCAGTTGCAACAAGTCTGCTTGCTGTATTTCTCAGCTGATACAGTAATGTGCATGTTTCTGTTTTCAGAGAAGGTATAATCTGCTCTTGGCACTATAGAGCTTAAATTCTGAAGTCTGTCATCCCTGAGCAAGCGTAGAACAATAGCATACATGATAGCCAAGATAGAATTTTGTAGATTTTAAATAGGAGCTACAAAGAACTGTAAGGCAGATGAATTTGGAGCTAAGAGGTTATGTATTTTTCATATATGGGGAATTGGAATGGAGTTGTGCACATGACATGAAGAAATTGATTCTAAAGACCATCTACAAGATTTTAGGTTTCATCTTCTTACTCTTCAGAGAAAATGTGTTGTATATTTTGACTTCCAAGAGGCTTCACAGTCAGAAAATGTAATACTGAACCGTGTTTTTAATGCTGACTGACAAGGCACTTTTTCCCTGTGCTTTTCCTGGTTGCTCCTTGTAACAGTTCTCGCGTGACTTCCGTTTATGTAAAATTAGGGCCTGTAGCAACAGCGCCATGAATAATGGACACAGAGAGTCAAACATACCATGGAGCTCTGGCAAAGATCTCTTCACTCTCTACCACCACTTCAGCCCACTCATGAATGTTTAACCAGTGAAACCTTTAGTCTCAGGTACAAAAACTTATACTGGTGTTCATTTATGGAGAACCCCAGTCACCTGAGAAAAGAGAAGGTTGTGTGGAGCTGAGCACAGGCAGTGCTATATTTCTGAGCCCCAAGCCTGGAATTCACAGGAATTCTTTTTTTGCCAGCAAGTGCCATGTCTGCAGCATTTCCCACTCACCCCAATGCTCCAAAAGCCTTCACCCCTTCAGCACACAGGCACAGGTGGGCAGAAGGGCCCTTGTGTGAAAATGGCAATTTTCAGTGGTTCCCCTTTGCTTTTTAAAGACTTGTGTAAAGCTGGGCTGGGAAAGTATGTGCATAAGCCTCTTGGCAGTGTCACTGGAATGCTCCGGATGGAAAATAACTGGTCAGAGCAGAGGCAAAATCATTGTGACAAAGCAAAAATGTATCCTTCTGAAATCTAACACAACTTGAGACAGCATCCCAGGGTGATAACAAAGCTGTTGCAGTGCACAGGGATCTGTACTGGTGACCAAAGTAAAACCGACACTAAAAGGAGACAGGGACCTCAGTAACTGGCAGTGTTGCTAGTGGCAAAGTCCTGGAGGTCATCTGACAGGGACACAAAAATGACAGGGTCAGGGACAACACTTGCTTTTGCAAATGGGCTTGTCTGATCAGATCTATAGCCTCACATCCTCCCCAAACCCCAAAAGTAACCAGAAACAAACTGCAGCTTGGATTTGCAATTCCTGTACAAATGCTTTCTCCATGTTAATGCATGTGGACTTCCAGGCCTCTGCCGGCTTTCTGTCAGGTTGAACCAATCCCACTGGCTCAACCCCAAATGCACTCCACACTCCAGAACATTGTTTTGCAATAGAAATTAATTTTAGGCTTTTAACAATATTTTAAAATAAACATATGACACAGAACAGTGATTTCATGCTAGCTTTCCATACAATGTAATCCACAATTTCAACTGCTGTAGGCTCTAAAGTGATCATCACAAATGGAACAGTTTTTAAAGGATGGATTTTGCTTGTCTGCTATTATATAAAGCTCCTTCTTCATGAATACCCAAGTAATTTCATCCTGTTTGTGGTGAAGGCAAATGTAAGGTTACATTGATATAAATACAGAATTTTAGGCTAAATCCATGTAACACTAGTTTATTCAGAGCTTTGACCTACTCCTGGCTCCCAAACCACTAATTCATTCACTCCTACTTGTCAGCTGCTTGATCTCACTGAGGGCTAAAATTTAAAATGAAAGCCTTATAGGAGAAAGGCCAGAAGCCATTTTCTACCGACTATAATTATTGGCATGGCTGCATTCTGCAAAATGAATTTTAGTTTCTTGTTGAGGCTTACCGTGACAGAGATTCCTTTTTAGTGCTTAATTAGGTTAGGATTTGCACATACTAGTTTATTGCATGTCTTTTTAAAGAAAAACAATTTTCAAGGACCAGAATCCATTTCAGAGTGAAAATTCAGTTTTCTTAAAAAGGTATTAACGGATTGAGATAGGGAATGGCATTTTTTTAAGATGTGACTCTATTCAATTTTTTCTAGCTTCTATAAGGAACTGAAAAAAATAGCACTTTCTCAGTGGAGTCACATAGGTTAGGTATGACACTGTATGAATTGCACACACTAAAAAGCCAAATCCACTTGACTTAAAATTCAGATAGCTTGTTGAAGATTCTCAGTGTAGTAAAGGCATTTTCCATCCAAAAAGAATTTAAAGTATTACTAAATAATTGCTTGTGAAATGGCTGAGTATTTAGCTGGAGAGACTGGAAGACTGTGATTCTGACTGTTCTCTGCATCATTGACTGTGCCCAGTTTTTATTTTCACAGGGCTTTAGGGGGGAGTGGGAAAGGTGCAGTTTTGGAGACCTGGACATCACATATCAAGTCAAAGATGAGGGTGTTCATTTTAAGTGTCCAGTTTTGTGTCCTGAGATTTTAAGGCAAATTCAGGTGATGTCAGCTGAGTTAGGTGAGCTCAGCACTTTCAAATATAAAGTCCATTGCTCAACATCCTAAAATTAGTAAACATTCGTGGAGGTTGTAATTAACATTTCATTTTTGTGTGATCTGCATGAATACAATCCTCTCAGGGGCATGGAGATAACTGAGAAATGTTTAGGAAATACTGTAAAAGAGGTATTCTATGCCCCTTTTACTCTTGTTATCTCCATCTGCCAAGAGAGAACACACCTGACAAATTCTCTTTGCTCTTTTCCTAATAAAAATCAATCCCTGATTTGTCACAGTTTCATCTCCTCTTGCTGGGTTCATTTCCCAGATAATCCAGCCCTTGCACTTTTGCTTTTACGTATCATAAGATAGCAAGAATATGTGTAACATTTGTTTTTCATAAGGTGTGCCTCACTTACCTGATGGATTTGCCATTTCCACACAGGTTTTACTTCCCCTGGACTCTGAACTTTCCCTGATTTCTGGGCATTAGGCTCTGGTATTCCTTATCTCTGCTAGGGAGAGCTCACTGATACAGTGGGGGCAAGCACAGCAGCTTAGCTGAGAAGCCAGGAGTTGGAAAGATTATGCAAGGAAAATAGGAGATTGATCTTTAAGTCCTACAAAACTAATAGCTTGTAATACATGGAACAGTTCTGTGGTGTCTTTCACAGCTTATTTTTTTAAAAATATGTCTCTGTAAATATTTCTTTAGATCACAAGCGCAGAGTTGTGATACAAAGATACAGAGTTGCTAGTGCTTAGCCCTGGTTTGATTTCTGCATTTGTGGAGGCTTTGAGACAGCAAGTGTTTCATCAGTCTCTGGAATACCAGCTTTTGTGGATTTTTAGCATTCAGAGTAGTACATAAGCAAAACACTGAGACATATGCAATAGAAAAATAACTATTTTGTCAGTGTAGGTACTGCAGTTTTCCTAAGCAGATGTGATCCCACCTCCAAGAAAAATGAGGTGTATTTTTTATGGAAAACAATCTTTTCCCTAATGCAGTCCGTTCTGAAGCATGTTTAACATTCTAGGCATTTCACAGAACAGAAGATGTATGAAATAACTAATGTAACAACTGTAGAACATGTCTGTGGTGATGCAGAACACCTTTGGTGCACACTCAGCCCCAGCTCCTTGGATCTGCTGCTTGTCAGACCTCCCTACACCCAGTCAAGGAGTTAGAGCAGCTAACATTAAGTACATCCCCTTTTCTGATAACCATTGTAAAATTCCCTGGAAGGTTGTTTCTGTGGAGGAATTTCCCTGACTTTATCATGGTTCCACAAAAGAGTGAGGAAGTTTCTGTGCAGGTCTGGTTTGTAGTCAGGAGTCAGGCTGTAGTATGGGAAATTACTCATTTAAGCTGATGTACTGAAATATTTTTACATTCTCTTGCCTTTTTTTTTTCTTTCCCATATCTGAAATGCTCAGACTTCAGAAAATTTACTGCAGAGCTCAGAGACATTTAGCCAGAGACTTCTGACTCATTTCACAGCTGCTCATTTTCCCCAAATGCTTGCAAACTGTTTGATAATGACAACGGCTTCACTATTTGAATATGTAAATTATTATAAAAGAGCCATGTTGCACTGCCTGTGATATCCTATGTAATAAAGGATGACCAAAATGTATATAACTGATTTTAACAGAAATTAAAAATAGTCATTGGCCCCTAAATTCTTCTTGATGCGTGAGCTTGCTACACATCCAAAAGTGTCATTTTGAACTTCTGTGTCTCATAATTTGTGCTATATTGGATAATCAAGGCCTCCTTCAAAGCCACTGAGGCCGAGTGAGGATGTACTGTTGATCTCAATAATGTGTTAATTGCTCCTCTTCTTAAAAGAAGTCTCCCTGATGAATCTGAGGAAAATGCTTCCCTGCAAAACTGTGCCTATGGTTTGTAAAAAGCAGGACAGCACAACACATGACTGCTTCAGCACAAGGAATGCCATGGATGAGCAAACATCATGGCCAGAGTTTTGTGCTTTATCGCAATGGACACAGCGATAAATTTGCTCCTCTCACTACAGCCTGGGGTCATTAATGCCCAGGTGAAGATGTGGGCAGCTGCTGGACACATCAAATGCTCTGCAGCTCAGACAGAAGAGGAACCCTCCTGAACTGAACCTTAGAAAATCCTGTGCGTCTCTTCTGAATTGAGGTGGCTGTGGAGGTTTGGTCCTGTGAGATTTTCCCATTATACCTGCCTGAAGTTCTGGCAGAATCTCTCCTGTACTATTAAATCACAGGAAAGTTTCACAACTGGGGAAAGAGCTGTTGCTTGCCATTTTAGGAGCAATGAGTGAGATTGCTGTAAGTGTTGAATTTCACAGAAGTCACAACATCTGTTTTTGAAGAGTGTTTGTAGAGTGTTTTTTCTTGAAGTTTGCATGCTATATGAAGGCAGGGTGTCATTTTCATTATATTTAGTTAAAAATATATTTTAAAATACACTGTGTGGAGTTTATCATACATAAATCCAAGGAAACTGAATCCTTCCCTTCTCTAAGTAATCTCGACCTGAAATCTCTAGGAAGGTTACCTGCCATGATACTGCTTTGCCACAATCCTGCCCCACAAGAAGGGTGTGGCAGTTCTCCAAGCCCTGCTGAATTTAGTCAGGAGGCTTCCCTTAGCTGCAGTGTCCACCCTGGCATATCCTCAGCCATTTCCCCCACAATGCTCTTCCCAAAAATGTTGGTAACATTTCTGATCACTAATAGATAGTCTATAGGAGCGCAGTGGGAACAGTGCATCACTTGGGAAGACAGAAGACTATTGTTGCATGCAGAGAGATTGAAAACTGCTGGTCTGGCCTGCATCCAGACCCCACACCTTGCTGGTGAGTGTCCCTGCCTCAGAGAGTCTCCAATCCCTCTTCTTCCCTGGTAATCCCAGTGCACTCCAAGATCACACAACCAGGGCATTTCCTTCTGCCTGGGAGCTAGGAAGCCTTTGTAAATCCTCAAAGGTTTTGTGGGGAAGGTACCTTGAAATTGCAAAATTCTTGTTCTATGCTGTCCCAGTCTGTTTATTAGTAAGGCTTTTAGTTGTATAACAACCCTGCTTTATAATTGTCTACTTTCCTGTAACATCACAGAAATAGAAGACTTGGCCCCCTGCCTTTTGAAAAGTGACTGCTGAGGAACTTATTAACATCAGTTCCAAGACATTTTTCAGTGATAGCTGGAATATGGAAATGTCATATTTTTCCTAGTAGTAAACAGTTGTTAAACTAGAAACATCTCTCTTGCCAGATAGCTATTTCTTGTGCCTGTTGTCTTCATAGAAGGAAAATGAACATGCATTTTTCTTTCATTAAGTTTTTAAAGTTCATCCTTGTTTGGTGATCTAGTCAATTAAAAGTTTATGGGCAGCTTGTGGGAGCAGAAGACTAATTAATTTTAGGTGTTGGATAAAGCACATTCTTTTCCATTTTTGTCTGCTAATGAGTATTACTAATACCCATAATAACAGATCTTATATAAAATACTGTTACACAGAGTTTATGGTACTTTACAAGTAATTATCTCACTATCATTATGAATTAACAAATTACTACTTTTGTGGGACAATATACATTAAGGCAACATTATATCAGCACAGCACCTAGAGAAAAGAATTTCTAATATCATTATCACAGAAAATAAGAGCATCCTTTGGAAATGATTAATTAAAGCTCACCATTTTTTCAACAGGGATGAACTTTTCCAGTATCCCACCTAGAATTGCCCCCAAAAGTGTAAGTGAAGGCCAGATATATTAAAGACAGACTGTGTCAATCCCTAGAATATACTGCAGAATGTTGCTTTTCTTTCGATCTGTATTTCTGTCTCTTAGAGTCACTGAGATCAGCCTAAGTTCTTTATCCAAAATTCCCTATCATTGGAGTCAGATGGGTCTGTGGGGTAGTTTGTGCTTTTCACTACTGTGAATATATCCTTTTAGAGTCAAACTAGTTCTTTGAACTGATTTCACTGGACCATCCAGAATAAAGAGCTGCTATTCTGAAAGTTTGCATCCTTCTTATCCTTCCACTATAAAGTAGATACTTACAAAAAGTCACACTTTGAAGCCACACAATACTCAGCTTTCCTCCAATTATATTATGTAAAGCTCTTCTATTGATATAAGGGTTTATTTTACACAGAAAACACTTTCTGAGAGGTGACTGTGCAACACATCCAACCTTGCTGAAACTGCACAGAAGTTTAGCTCCACTTCACATTACTGGTTCTTAGGAAAAAATACTGAGATCTCTGATTGCATGCATAAAGAACTTGTTTATTTTTAAATATTTTATCTAAAAAACAGAGGTATAGGGGAGGGGTTTTTTTTCAGAGGATTATTGGGAGAGTAATTGACCGTGCCAAAAAGCTGGTACTCAGAAAATACTGAGATTTAAAACCCCTAAGTACATAGAGAAGACTATCAGGCTTTCTGCTGGAGAGCTTTCCAAAAGGTTTCTTATAGAGGTTAAGAGTGGCTTCCGGCACCAGTTTAGGGGGATTTTTGCTTTGATGAAATGTTGAAGTCTCTCAAGGAATTCCTTTGGTATGGTATTGAAAGAATATCGCCCTTTTTGGCTGCAAGGGCTTTGAGGTTCCAAGAGGTGAAATTCAGGGCTGGACAGTGTTTCCTTCCTTGCAGTGATCTCAGCATGGTCAGAGTTGCACTTGTGCTGTTTTGTCCAACAAATGGCACCATGTGCAGCTAACAGTAACCAATGACCTCTTTCTATGTGGTCTCAGTCCACTACAGTGAAATGATCTTTGACATTGATGGCATAACATTGTCCTTTACACATTAACACATTAATATCAAATTTTATCAGATATCTGCATTCTCCTTCATTCTCTATTTTGTTTGTTTGTTCCTTGAAGGTGATACCTCTCTCTGCCTGTCTCTGCAATGCTCCTGACATTCAAGTCTATCTAATAAAAATTATTCTCTTTTATCTATACTTTTCTCTTGCCTGTTTCTTTTGAGTCCCCATGGGTCATGGTGTAATTGTGATAGTAACAGGTGAATGGGAAAATTGGTACTGTGCGTGGTTCTCCTGGAGAAAGGAGCTGCTTTCTGCTTTTGCACATGCTATTACCCACCTTATAATTGTTTCAGTCTACAGTGAAATGCAATTAAGATATGTGTGGTTTGTCTTGCTCCTCTCTTTTCAGATCACCACATTAGTGATGCTGATAGCCAGGGCAGATGCTTCCATCCCCCTGCAGTGTGACCAGCTGCCCTCGGGGTGAGATTTTCCAAGTGAAACAACTCTCCTTGATCCATGTGGGGCTGATGGATGCAGAATTTATTGTGTTCTTTAATTAACTAGCAAAAGGTTAGTTTGCTGATTAAGGTAGGGTGTTTGTTTTAAAAGTTTGCTTGTTTATATTAGAATACAGACTGATATCTCAGTTATTCCCACTTCTTTTGATCTGCCCTGAATGGGAAGTGTTGTCTATTAAACCAGCTGGCAGGGAATAACAGCGCCCTCACACTCAAGTGTAAGTTCGAGGCTACAGAAGCTGATGCTGTAGTGGCTATTCTGCTAATCCCCCTAAACAAGATCTGTGTGGTACAGTGAGGTGTGTTTAATTTGGTCATCAATTCAGGGCTGGTTTACTGCTTAGTTAGGAGTATTGCTGAGTAGGCTGTAAGTCCTCACAGTCTTGACAAATTCATTGCTCAGTCTTTGGGGTTTACCTATGTAAAACTTGGGAAATTCACTTAGGGAACCTCAGCTTTTTCCCTGTTAGGCTAATGGAGCATGTTAAGTAATCCCTCTGAGTCAGCATCCATTCTAAGTCATAGTGATGCCTTTTCTGAAGTGACAAACTGGTTTGATAAGGTACAGTCATGTAGGAGCTGGAAGTACACAAGTGCAGTTATTAAAAATGAATGCTGTATCCTGTTTCCCTTGTGTATCTTGTCACTGACATGACTTCACAAGTTGCAAATCTATTAAACATTTCAAACATGGAACTGGTGCTCATTAAGCAGAATGTTGTCTGGTATATAGCAAACTGTTTCAAATTCAAGACTGTTAACATTTGTCTCCAGAGTTTTTTTATCTTCTAGATTGTCACCAAACAATCCAGCTGTCTGGGAATACAGCCTGTGCTTTCTGTGATGAGAGTGTGACTGTCCTTTGGGGTGAGGTAGTAGGTTGTATAGTTTTAGGGCTATGCCCTGCCTGTCAGATAACTATACAATCTACTGTCTTTCCTGAAGTGGCTGTGATGTCAGCGCTGGATGTCTCCGAAGCCAACGCAGATATTTCTCAACTGTACCATTCTCTGGGCTCTGTCTACGTGTTTGGTTCTTGTACACAAATGTCCTTGGAGTGTTTAGATTCCTGTATTTCCCATTTAGGCTCCAAAGCCATTTCCTTCTGGCATTTTCAGAGAGGTGGGGTGTGAGTGCCAGGTCACAGAGGTACAACCACAGTGGGTTTGCTGATGCACAGCTGTCTGGGACTACTGCATGGGAGTGGCCACTTAGAAACAGCTGATCCATTTCTCCCTTGTTTTCTGGCATTTGTATTCATATTAAACATAAAATGGTAGTTTGATTCAAGAGCTGTTTAAATCCACTTGGTGTAGGCTGTTTGAGAAACTGCAAAGGGATGAACTGGACAAAACACTAGGAGTATGTCTTCCAGTCAGTCGTGTTCCGCCCTGAACCTAATAAATTCTTGAACCCTAAGAGGTTTCTTCAGTCAGTTTTGGACACTGATTTAACTCTTTTTTATTAAATATTGCTAGTTTGGAAGGAACAGTTGCCGCTGCAGTTCTCCTGTCTCTGGAGTCCCTCCACCAGTTCTGCCTGACTCCCAGACAGAGCTGTGGGGAAGGGCTGAGAGGTCCCACATGGCCTTTCTAAGGATATGTGTGGGCTGGAGAGTGATAAGGTAATTTACTTATAAATGGTGAAATATTTCCTTCAGAAGATGCACATGATGCTATAACAGGATGAGGTAGTAGGTTGTGTGGTTTCAGGGTAGTGATTTTGCCCCAATCAGGAGATAACTATACAACCTACTGCCTTCCCTGATAGGCAGCATAACAACATCAGTGTCTTAATTCACAGAGAAACAAGAGCTAAAATACACTCCTGAAATATACTTCTGACACCAGCAAAGTAAGTGTAGATACAATTATTGCTATCTTATCTTTAATAGCTGTAAATTTATATTTAAATTGTAGATTTTGATAACTTCCTGCAAAATAATTACCCTTTTTTAAGTCTTTATCATGAAAAATTGAATTAAAGAAGTTTTATTTATTTCTAAATTTGCCTGCTCTCGATCTGTTTCATTTATGGTTCATTTGAGTGGGATGAAGCTACTGGGGGAAATGATTCCAAAAAATGTTGCAAACTTGCATTCAGGAGCTTTGTATTTCCTTGACATCTAAGTTTGAGTGCAACAAATTTTACTCATAATGCCTTGGTTTAGTTCAACCTTATCTCTCCCTCAGGAATCTTGAAGTGTTTTACAAATAGTACTAGGTTAAGTCACACAAAATTCTTCAGCAGGTATGGTTTACATTGCAAGGGGAAAACTGTAACAATGAAAATCAAGAATGAGAATTAAAAAAACAAAACCAGACATATATTTAGTCCCTCAGTTTCTCATACCAAGCTCATTTAATGATGTTTAGTGCCCCCAAAAGAATTGTCTACTATCTAAAAGTACAAATTGCATCTGAAAACCTATGGACAAAAAATGTTTGGTCATTAAAGATATTTTGAGAATATGAACTTTAGAGTCTTACAAGAAAAATCTGCATAAGGGAATATAACAACAAGGTGCTGAGTTTGGTTGTTAGACACAGAAATCATTCTCCAATGTGCAAAATACACCCCAAAACAGCAGTCCTGTAAACTTTAAGGTTACCTTGAGACCAGAGATATCAGAGTGGTTTTGTATATCCATTAGTATATATTTTGATTATACATCAGCCTGATACCATAGACTGCAATCAAAATTGAAGGTAGTTATAATCCTGTGTTTCTGTCTGCCATGCTACACAAGGGCAAGCCCGTCTTCCCTGAGGAGCTTTGCTCCCTCACTGTAACTGGGAGAGCTGTGACACGCACAGTGAAAGCAAATGGAATAACTCTTGTATTCAGCAGCAAAAGTGGGTATTTTATTGCCTCTCTGGTCCAAAAATACCACGTGTTATCTAGAGTCAGGTGGTATTTGAGGTCATTCAACACCTCGAAACAGGGTCTTTTGTTCATACACTTACCAAAGCTTTGGAGGGCTTTTTGACTTGGGTTCATAGAGGCAGATAAATGCTGTTGGTACAGGAGGAAAAAGTTGGTACATGTCTGAAACACCCACAGGAGAACAGGCAAAACAGGCTGGTTTTAATCTTCTCCATTCCTCTGGCTGTGCACTCTTAATGCAGCACTGCAGGTCCTGAGCTCTTTTTTGCAGCCTTAGGGCTGCAGTGTGAACGTGAGACAAGCTGGGGTAGTGATTGTATTGCGTGTAGCCTAAAGCATCCTGCTGCTCACTAGGGTGCAGAACAGGCTGGACAGCACAGTCTTGTGTTCTGTAAATACAGAGAGAATGTTCTCTCTGGGACAGTGGGGTTAACAGAGGGAGAACACTGTCTATGTTCTACAGCAGCCTGTTAAATTTCAACTCTGAAGTAGTTTTCAAATCTCCTGGCTCTGCCTGGGTCAGCATTTTGCTCTTGGTAATGAGCTGTGAGTTTTCAGATTCTAGTCATTCTGGCAATCTCATTAAAATAAAGGGCCAAAAATATCCACAGTGTTCTCCTCTCTAGGATCAACTGTAAATGCAAAACCATGTGCCTGTACTTGGCAGTGTGTGAGCCTGCAGATAATCAGGCCTGTCCTTAGCAGTGGCTGTCATTACAGCTAACAACACTCCGCCAGAAACTTGAAAGCACAGCACAGGGGCACTGAGTATTTCCCAGAACTGCATACTGAAAAAGTTTTTATCCAAATGTAAGCAGCAGCTTGGCCTGCTGGAATCACAAGGGAAGAACAGCTGGGTTTTTTTAAAACTCCGGTCTGCATTACCACTTCTTGAGGTGTTATGCTGTTTGTTGCACACATCAGGTGTGAGGAAAGAGCTTAACCATGAGTACAGGTAACATCACATGAGAAATGTGTGTCATGGCATGCACTTTCATGTAGTGTGTGTCCACTTAAACATCTCTCTTCGATTTAGTGTCCCAGCAAGTATTCATTGAAGCACAGAAGCTTAATACATCTTGCTGGAACAAAGCTTGTCCATTTGCTTATAATAGGCCAGGTAAAAAATGGTGGGTGTGGGATTTTCTGTGAGGTCAGGATTTCAGTTATTAGCTTCTCTTCTGTGCCCTGGAGAAATGTGTGGTGTTTTGAGAGAAAGAACAAAGCTCTCTGACACTGAAGCCACCATTGAAATTTGGATCTCCACTGTGTGGATGTGTGTTCTGCCTCTTCTACCTTTTCAAGGCTCTTACAGTTTTGTTGGGTTTTTTAATATGAGCAAACCTCCTTTTTCTCGGAAACCAGTTACCCAGTGTAAGAACTTCAACTTCATTTGGAAAAATGATAAAGTGAAGGTAGACATTTACAGAAGACCCAAATAACTACCCTAATGGCATGTGCTGCCAGCCCCACCTGTGAACATCCAGCCTTGCCCCCATGTATGAGTCCCCTGGATTGCAGCCACTGGGGGTCTTCCTCTATGGCTGCAGCAAAGGCAAAACCACAGAATACAGGAGTGGTTCCTGGGCACAATACTGCAAATTGATATTGGGGAGGATCCAAAAGCCCAGTAAGACTGTAACTGGTGTGCCAGTCTGTGCTGGTACAGGTGTGATACAGCACACCCCATCTTGCTAAACAGGAAAGGCAGCTGTGAATGCAGGGAGAGAGCTCATTGGGAAATTCAGAAAGCCCAGCCTTGGGCTCAGAAAGGGTTCCCACACGGGAC
>VWYI01016854.1:827-17148 GCA_013399455.1 Anthoscopus minutus | reverse complement strand
TTTTACCTTTTCAATGCATGTGTGACAAATAAATCTTTGGAAAACTGCTTTCTTGTGCCTCAATAGACAGGATGTCTGCAGTTATCTTGTGTCCTTGGGATATTTACCACATTTTGTTTTTCATTTACAAGCACAGCTTACATAGACAGAAAATTGACAAGCAAGTAAATTATTGGGTCCCAGATAGCTTATCTAAGATCGCCTTCTGCTAACTGTTTACTTACTTCAACAACTATAGTCTTTAATTTTCCTAAAAAAATCCTTAGTTTTTCAAAACTGATGTCTCACTCTGTGTGTTGGGGATCAGATGTATAATTTTTACATGGTAACCAAGAGGAACCAAGCTTTTGTTTTGGTAATTATTGATGTTTTTTGATACCAGTTCTCCCTGGAATTGCTTGAGCCTAGTCAAAATTAGTTACACAAAGCCCTTTGAACTTCTGGAGCCTTCAGAGAATGAGCATAAACATCTTGTCCAGAAACAGTGCTTTTCTGGCATAAGGCATATATCTATATTTATATCTAAATCCATACCTTAATGTGCAGAAAACCTATGTTTTACTATCTTATTAAGTGAACTGCTTTAAAACAAAAAAAGATAAGAATATTTAGATTGCCAGTAGGGAGGGTCTGAAATACGGCTAAAATTTTGCTGCACTGCCACAGAAAGATGCGGGAGACTGAACTCTGGGCTTTGCACAGTGGAGTTTCTTTTTTCATCCAGCATCAGGGTTTCAGTTGGAGCCTCATGGCACGGACATGGTGCTTCAAGGCTGAGATCCTGGGAGAGCCTCGGGAAGTGGGAGATGGCCAAGACAGCAGTGAGTATCTGGTAAGATAGGGTAAGACAGCAGGAGGGCAAAGGAGAAGGTTGTATATGTGAGGGACGATGGACGTGCGTCGTCCAGGGGAGCACAGGCGGAGGGGTCACAGGGAAGGTCGGGATTCACCTCAAAGCCATCCTTGCCGCGATCCCTCAGGAAATTCTTCTCCCTCTGCGTTCTTCCTGCTTCCGGGGGCCGCTGCGGGGAGTATTTGCTGCAGATGACATCAGCTATGCATGCTGGAGAAGTGGGGGTGCGGGGATGCGACGGGTCCCTCTCCTCCTCCCCAGGTCCCTGCCCTGCACTGTCTCCATACAAAAACGCCGCCTACCCATCCACCCTCACTCCCTGCCTCCTGCGGAGCAGCAGCGGAGCGGCCTTTCTTCTCCCAGCATCCCGGAGCCGGGGGGCGGAGGAGAGTCACTCGCGATGGACACTGTGTTGGTGGTGGAAATGGATTCAGAAGCCTCCTGTAGCATCCCCAACCCCACCTCCCTCTCGCCCAGCCTGTCGCATCGCTTCCTGGACAGCAAATTTTACCTGCTGGTGGTTATTGGCGAGCTGGTGACCGAAGAGCATTTGCGGCGGGCTATCGCCACCATCGAGCAAGGTGAGACCGCAGGGAGCGGGGCCGACGCAGGCAGCGCCGGAGACCCACCCCGCAGATGTCTTCCCCTCAGAGGGCAGGCAGTCGCTCCCCGTTTTCTTCCCCTTCCTGCGGGGCCAGCGGGGGCGCTGACCGGGTTCGGCCGGGGGGGTGGAGGGGCCTGGCCGCTCCTTGCTTATGATCGGGGCGACATACGCACGGCACAGACAAATAAGCTGCGAAGTCTAGACCTCTGGTTTCTTCTTTTTATTGCACGAGGGACTCTTCATCCCATCTGCGCGCACGCCCCTCCCGTCCTACCGGACTCAGAGCCCTTCCGTCGGGTGCGAGTGCCGGTAAGCCGCTCGCGGAGGTCAGCCACTGCAGGCCGAGCCGCAGTCGGCTCGACGTGTACCACGCCCCACTCCAGGAGCGTCTAGCGGGCAGCGGGCAAAGAGGGCAAGACTCGTCTTCACCACTGTTGGGGTGGAGGGGCTGCGGCAGTGACCTAGCGCCGCCGAGACCTACTGCCCGTAGACAGTAGCGGGTGGGCGTGGCGCAGACCGCACTGCGGTCCCTATGGCATCCCGGAGCTGACAAAGGGCGTCCGCGACTCCAAAAAAACCCGGGCTGGGACTGGGGTGGTCGGGCTGCGGGGCGGCCGTTTGGCGTTTCCCTCGGTTCCCCAGCAAACCCTTGTTCCCCACTGCGAAACCAAATCAGAGGGATTCAGGGCGTTTTCCTTCTCAGTGGCAAAGATCCCTGAGCAAGAATGCTGCTGTGCCTATTGTGTCTAACTTTCGGCTACGGGACTTTTCTCTTGGCTGGAGAATTTTTCAGGACCTAGGCTCTATATGCACATAGATATTTCAAAAAAGAAAAATATATGGGTAATAAGGCTAATGCCTGAATGATCAGCCTCATTATTGTCCAGCTACAGGATGCTATGGCTCACTGTTTATTTGTCCTTAAGATTGCAGTACAGGAAGGTATCGCTAGTAAAATGACAATATTATAACTTCTGGATGTGGTTTCTGATACAATAAATCGCAGTGTACACGGAGAGAGGAACAAAGCCCTGTTGCCATAATAGTGGCATGAAGCACAAAGAAAACTATTACTGGACTCCATAGTTTGTTAAATTCAATTGATACTTGATTTTCTAACATATTTTTGTTCTGGGCTGGTGAAAACAAATATCAGAAACCAGCCATTGTTAGGATAGAGAGAGACCTTGGAAAGGGGAATTGGTAGCAGCCTTGTCTTATAGGTGTGGTTCAGCAGTCCAGCTAGGACTTCATTTGTCTCTATTGTTTTCTCAACTATTGTTGCTTTAGTTGGTAATTTCACTTGATTATTTTTTCATAACTGTTTGTGGTAAAAGGCTCTCTCATCACTGCTAACCAGCTTTACTGTGACCTGTGTATCTTTATTGCTACCTACCATTGTCTCTTAGGAACAACTACTCAGTCAGATGCTTTGTCATTCAGAGCCTCTTCAGCACTGCACTTTGCTAATGCTATCTTAAGTTTTGGCTGTGCCAGAAGTAAATTTACTGCATTTATTTACATTTTTATCCACTTGCTCTATACATTTTAATACTTATGCCCTCAAAACATTTGATGTCATCCTTCTGAAAAAATGCTCTTCAGTTTCTTCATGACACTCTTCTATTAGTCTCTTCTATTGTACAGTTGCTGCTACATAGCTTTGTTGCCTCTTGCCTCTGTTGCCTCTGTCTACCTCTTGCCACTTGCAGTTTTAGATCTTCAGAGGGAATGCTTTTGCCTTTTTATTCATAATTTTGAGTCAGAAGTCACCTCACTGTTCCTGGTGTCAGACAATCTGATTGGAATTTTGCCTGCCAGGAAAATCCTGGATCAAATTTTGAGGTGCATTGTTCTGGATGAGTATACTAGGGGTCTGAAACTTTATGTGAGGCAAATATGGTCTTGGCTAATTTCTTTCTTATGGAAAAAGATGCTGTCGTCTGGAAAAAATGTCTTATTCCAACCTTTATTCTCAACAAAGCCTTAGGGTTCTTCATAACTCTGCCTCACTGTCATCTCCTAAGTACTATCACTGAAAAATGTGTATTCATGCACTAAACTGCAGCATGTGTCAAAAAAACATCTGGTGATAACACATCAGTGGTGTGATGCCATGCAATCTGGTGGAATGCAGTTATTTCTGAATGTATCATGAAGAGGGAATGGTATGGTGTCTGCATTTCCAGTAATTAAACTTAGGATGTCACTTTGCTAAGAGGGAAATCCTCCAACTCATTGTCCACCAAAAAAAGAAGGAGGGAGAAAAGACAAAACTTCAAGATTTTTCCACTCATTTGGCAGATGCCACTGGGTGTGCCCTGTCTGTTGTCTGATAAGTCCTGTGTCTAGTAGCATTGCACTCCTAAGCCTTCAGAAATAGCTCCAGTTCAGTCATACTTCCAGTAGTTGCTTCCATGCTTTTAATGATATACATCATAGGATTTATCTTGGATTTTAGTTCTAGAATTGCCTCTGTTCTACCAAAACCTGATTTGGTATATAATACATTATAATGTATGTCTAGATTTTTTGCATTCAGAATGCTGATTCATACAGCTGCAGATTTGGGATATTGTATTCAAATCCCAACTTCAGCTTCTAGGACTATTGCATGCATGGTATATCTAGGCTTTTTCTTTTTGGACATTTTGGAAATTACCTGGCTCATCAGTCTATGTCTAATCATAATCTTATCCCTACTGCAAATTAGGATTAATGACAAAAGCAGCTGGAGATGGATGGTAGATAGATCCTATCATTAGCAGCATGTGGTGGTTTGACTTTATCTGGACACTAAGTGTTCATCTAAGCCACTCTATCACTCCCCTGCTCAACAGGACAGGGAAGTGAAAATATAATGAAAGACTCATGGGTTGAGATAAGGACAGAGAGAGATCACTCACCAATTACCGTCACAGGCAAAACAGACCTGACTTGGGGAAATGAATTGAATTTATTTCTAATCAAATCAGAGTAGGATATTGAGAAGTAAATCCAATTCTTAAAAAAACACCTTCCCCCCACCCTTCTCTTCTTCCTGGGCTTTAACTTTATGCCTGATTTTCTACCTCCTTCTCCCTGGTGGCACAAGGGGATGGGGAATGGTTGTTTCTGCCACTCCCTCCTCAGGTGGAAGACTCCTTCCTCTGCTCCAGCATGGGCATCTCTCTCCACGGGTGCACAGGTTCTACCAGGAGCCTGCTCCAGCACTGTCTTCCTATGGGGTCATAGACTCCTTCAGGGCACATCCACTGGCATGGTGTCATGCAAAGACTGCATTTGGATATCTGCTCCACTCTTAACCTCCATGGGCTGCAGGGGGATAGCTGCTTCACCACAGTCTACACCACAAGGTGCAGGGGAATCTCTGCTCTGGCAGCTAGAGCACTTCCTTCACTAACCTTGGTGTTGGCATAATTGTTTCCTTCACATATTTTCACTCCTTTCCAGCTGCAATTTGCTTCTGCATGATAACTTTTTCTCCCCTCTTATATATGCTATCACAGAGATGTTATTGCTGTCACTGATTGGCTCAGACTTGGTTCATCTTGGAGCCAGCTGATGTTGGCTTCACTGGACATAGGAAAGGCTTTGTCAGTTTCTTGGAGAAGCCACCCCATAGCTCCCCCACTACCAATACCTTGAAATGCAAACTCATGTTACAAACCAGTTTAACACAGAAGACCAAAGGAAATTAAGACTCTGTGAATAAAATGGATCAGACCCAGAAAGGTTTGAAATATACACAAAAAATGTGATTAAAACCAAACAAGGTTAGATGTTGGTGCCAAAAAATTGATATATGTTATTTAAAAGAGGCAAAGAGAAAGAAAGAAAAAGAAAGAGAAAAGAGACAGACAGAAAGAAAGAAAGAGTGCTGGTTTTACATTAATTGACATTTGGTGAGAAGGGAAGAAGTCACCCACAGAAATTATTTTTCTGAAAGAAGCTTCTAAGAGCTTCTTCTGTGCCTAGCAAAAATCAATAGCTGGCTAGCTCTGATAATTGACAACCTATTAAATCATTTAGAAGGTAGGTCCACCTCTGTGAGATTCACATTTTAAAGATGGGCAAGCCCAGGAAATCTGTCTCTGGCTTCCAGCTTTGAAGAGTTAACTGGTTCCGGTTGAGCTGGCCCTGCTTCACTGCGACCCACAGCCTGGCAGGGCCAGGCCATACCCCAACAGTAGCCAGACAGGGGATGGAAGGCCGCAAGGCCCTGGCCAAGGCTGGGCCAGGACCCAGCTGCTAACATTTTGCTGACACTAAGCCCTGCACTGCTGCTGGCCTGTGCCAAGCTGGGTTGTGCCGGGCCCCAGGGGCAGCCATGGGCCAGGCCAGGCCCCCTTTGTCATGGCCCGTGTGGCCCCAGCTGCTACTGGGCAGAGGGAGGGGAAGCCATCAGCCCACAGCTGAAATTGAAGGAAGCAGGGGCTGGAGATCAGCCATGCGGCCAGACCAGCCACCACCATTCTGGCTGGTCCCATGAGATCTTAGCACAGCCCTCAGCACGGCTTGAAATCTATCACTGTGACTGCTTCAGTCACTACCTGGCAGAAACCATCATGACCATCTGCAGGCCTGGGTGAGATATTAACTCTTTCAGTGCACAGATAAAACCTGCAGACCTCAATCATCTCTCGAGTGAGAGAAAAGGACAGAGTGAAGACACGTAAAAGACAACATGAAGGCACCAAGGTCAGTAAAGGAGTCAAGTTCCAGATGGAAGGAGAATGAGATGCCTTAGTATTGGGATGAAAGTTCTTTTGGTAAGGCCATGGAGATGGACTATGATACACTAGAATATCCCCTTTAATTCATGAGAAAGTGTGAGGGGATGGAGTATTCAAACTGTAGACGTGAGCAGATGTTGCTGTGGCTACAGGATCAGGTCCAGGGAGATCTGGTGACCAGCATGAGACACAATGAGACCGGTCTCTGCTTGTTTAAGTCCAAAGATCCATTTATTTGGGGCGACACCAATACAGGAACACATTCAGCTTAACCCATAGGCAGAGAACTCCGAACAGGGGCAGAGTGGTGGGATTTATAGGGGAAGGGTGGAGTTTTATCATTCCCGTGCTTAGAAGATACCTTCCCCAAGGCAGAGGGGTGGGGTCCACCTTTCCTGGGACTGAAAACCATGCCTCTTAACTAAATCTTTGTTTCCCCTGGGTAGGGCACCCCACAAGCAGAGACATCCATAATGAAGCAAAGCAGATATTGAAATAGCTATGATCCCATGAGAAGCTTGAATAGACATGAGTTGAAGTAGCTGTGATCTCATGAGAAGCTTGAACAGAGCGAGAGAAAGTGATGAAGACCATTTGCCCTCAAGGAGAGAAGAAGATCTCTGTTCCCAGAGATGAAGATGATCTCAGAGATAGATGAAGACGCCTTTGCTTTTGAACAGTTCATCCTTAAAATAGTACCCCATAAGTTGACATGGCCCATGAACTCAGCTATGGGAAGGCTGTGAAAATGGGAGGAACTTCACGATTGCAGATTTTCTGGGCGACTGCTATTTGTGGAAATCAAAAAGTCACAAGAGAATTGTTTCTTCTAGAGAAGTCTCCATGGCATGGCGAGAGAAATTCCTCGCCCTACAAGAACTGATGAAAGACTATTGTAGAGGAAACTGATTGGAAATCCCAGCTTTTGTCTCTGCATTGTCAGAGGGAAAGAAAAGAGGTTGTGAGGAGAAGGGGGGGAGAAGTGTTCTGAAGGTTTTATTCTGATTATTATTCTTTTAGTTCTATTAATAAGGTTTTCTTTATACCTTTTAAGTTTTGAGCCTGCTTTGCCTTCCTCTTAACTCATATCTCACAGCAGGAAATGAGTAAATAATGCTAGTAGGTGCACTGCTGATTTTAGCTAGCACTAAACGAAAGAGAGAAAGAGAGAGAGAGAGAAAGAGAGAGAGAGAGAGAGAGAGAGAGAGAAAGAGAAAGAAAGAAAGAAAGAAAGAAAGAAAGAAAGAAAGAAAGAAAGAACGAGAAAGAGAGAAAGAGAGAGAGAGAGAGAGAAAGAAAGAAAGAAAAAGAGAAAAAAGAAAGAGAAAAGTGAGAAAGAAAGCGAGAAAGAAAGAGCAAGAAAGCAAGCAAGCAAGCAAGAAAGAAAGAAAGAAAGAGAAAGAAAGAAAGAAAAGTGTGTGGAGGGCTAGGGGGACAGGGAGAGTATCGACGATGAAGAGAGACGGGGAGACTGACTGGTCATCAGAATCCGATTTTATTGGGAACTTACAAGGACTTATATACTGTTTCAGGAGACTAACAGTGTTTACTACAAAGATTGGGTTGATCATCAAATACACAAACTTATGCATATCATAACATTCCTTGTCTTGCAGAGCCAAATGGGATTTCCTTTTCCCGGAAAACTGCAATCTGGGTTTAATCTCAGGGTTCCATTTGCATATGCCAAGGCATCTCGCTTCTCAAATCTTTTATGCTAATAAGGTCTAAAGCACTCTCTGTCTTGTGTATTCCCACAGGAGAGGGTGACATGGGTTATTTAGAAACATATCACCCATCCAAGGGTCCCAACGATGTCTCATGGCTTCCCTCCATCTGGTCTTCTTGGTGGTGAGGGTCCTCCGCTGTCACGCTGCGCCATGTCATGCCACGCCACACCACACCAAAAAGTATATAATCCAGTGTAATAATAAATATTTGGGCCAAATAAGAATGCCCTTTGCAGAGAGCCAGTTTGACACTGTCCTTGCAACACTGTGGATCTGTTGCATTATGTTGCAGTGCTCTGGTGCAGGGTCTGGTGATCCCTTTTGTGTTGTGGAATAAGGACTTTACAGTTAAAATTGTAAAGAAGTATGTTTTACTTCTAGGTGGAGAGACGCATGGGAGTTTTTCCACCATACATGCATACCTGGTCGAGACAGGTTTCAGGTTTAAATACACATTGATCCCACAAACTTATACCTCTTTGCTTGTCCATTCTCTGCCCACTCTCCACCTTCTTGTGTTTCATATTATAATTACTCTTCTGTGGTGCCATGCCTCCTGATGGTTGCGGGCAGAGGTCTTCTGATGAAGTAAGACATCTTTGTCGGGTGTTCACTGTTTGACCCCTGTTTCTGGGCAGACACAGTGGAGATTTGGCTAACTCACAGGTCAGTTTGTCCTGGCCAAAACCAGGAGCCTGGTTCTTGCTGGTTTCTCAAGCCACAGGTTCTGCTTTGTTGGGTTTTCACAATACCTAAGTCCTGCTTTACTGAGTTTTCACAATATACAGCTTTTCTTTATGGCCTTTACCTAGCAACTAATTTCCTATGTCTTCTGTTACAAGTTGTTTCTACCTAGCAAGTTACATTCTTATGTGTTCTGTTACAAGTTGTTTTTTACTTTTACAAAATTGCTAAATAAGCTATGTATTTCTGTTTCCTCTTCACCTGCTTAAGCATATATGCTTCTAAAATTCTGAATTTTCATAAGCATACATGTTTCCAATATCAGTTCTCTCCTTTTCTTCTAAGTAATGCAAATTCTTTTGTTTCTTAAGGTGCTTATATTTTTTATGACTATCCTTAACTAGTTGATTAGATAAAACAATAGACATTGTGGCCATTCTTGACAGTTTTAAATTCCAAAAAATCACAACTAGACACAAAGCAAAGCTTAAGCTAAGATTAACAAAACTACTATAGGATGACACAGTTGGTTTAAGAACTCTGTTGTAGTAGGGGACCATCCAAAAAGTACATCCCACCAGTGCTGAGATTTATCTTCTTTTGTCCTTCTAAAGACTCTCCTTATGTAATCAAGGTCTTCTTCTCTATGTTTTTAATTTCTTTAAGAATTTCCTTTAGGCCTTTGTGTTTTAATAACTGTTTGACTAAAGTAAGATTCATCCTTATGGGCACAGGTGATATGTCTTGCATAGTGGTCAACTTTACTTTTATATATTGATGTGATATAACAGGTGCCTGATAGGAAAAGTCACATCTTTTAATTTTGATAACGTTACAAATACACAAATTAGATTGTGTGTCATTCACAGGGACCCCATCTACCACTATAGTAGGGCATGCTGTTCTGAGACATACACAACCTTGACCTATATACACAAGAAAAATTGTCTGGTTGAGTGAATTTCAAAGTGACAAATACTTTGTTCTGTGTCTAATCAAATATCTTGGTCATCATTTATAGGAATAAAAACGTACCAGCTAGAAACGATCTCTATAAGCAAAAGCTGCTCTTGGGATAAACAGTTTATTATTTAAGTAGAAGGTGGAAGAGCTCCGTTTAAGCTGCCAGCTTCAGCTTAAACATGCTCAAAGAGAGAGAGCATTAGAAAGAAGAGAGGGGGCAGAGAGCATGAGAGCATGGGGGATAGAGATGAGGGAGCTAAGAGAAGTAGGTGAAGAGGCAGTTAAGAGGGGAGAATTAAGAAAGTAAAGAGACAGGCAAGAGGGAGGAGGTGCAGAGAGGGCAAGGGAGAGGGAAGAATTAAGAGAACAGGAGTTAGAGTGTGAAGTTCTTGTTGCAATACATTATACCTTTTCCATGGTGAATATTCTGATTCACAGTAACCAACCAATATATGACATACATTCTATAGAATTTACATGTAGCCTATAAGAGCTACTACATTACCATACTGTGTTACATTTTAAACTCTAAAAGCTACTCTTCAAATTCTTCTCTTACTGCTTCGACCTTTGGATTCACTGTCAGCAGAAGGGTATTGCTCAATCAAGAGGGATTCTCTTTCAGCTGGCTAGACCATTGTTCTTTGGTTATACAGTAACTAACACTCAGTATGTTATATCTCAAAGCTAGCTTTCATTTCTGTTTTGATTATAGGTTTATATTTTCAGAATCTTTTGCTAAACAATCATATTTATAAAGTTTCCCTGTTTAATCTTCTCCAACAATCATTTACATTTCTCTCACCTATAAACTCTAGTTCTTTTCTCATGGCACATGACTCTATATTAATAGCCTGCCACTTCCCTTCAAATTCTCGTGCCTATGTTCTGTGTTCAGAAGGATGTAGCACCTCTCCATGGTTTAATCCTAAAGCAGCTATTGGGTAAATCATAGTGATGCATTGTGTACAGTTAAAACAAAAGCAGTCACTACACTTGTTACAGGGTCATAGGTGAAATTAACCAAAATCCACCAGGATTGGAGTTCTCTTTCTAGGTCAGAAGTATTATCTCAAATAATATTGCGAATCTCAGTAGGGAAAGTGCCTTCTTCACCTTTTCTAATAACTGAGGCAGCCACGGATTGCATCTACAATTGTACTTGTATACAACTAAGGATCAGAGAAATATTTTCACTAGCTGTGTCTAGAGCCTTGGTTATCAATTCATGACCTCATTTTTCTATGTTTTCCTACTCTGGTAATATTTTGGACAATTTTTCCTGGCTAGTGCTCAATGTTAATAAAGATGATTGCAAAGATTGTTGCAATTTGACTATATCATTACCGGTTGCAGCCAATTTATTCATTAATACTTTTGAATCTATGGTATTTAAGACCACCAGTCCTGTTCTCAATATCCCTGTAAGATCTCTTTTCTATTTGATTGTATAAGATGCACGCTTCTGCAACTAAGTGGTCCATTCTGTAAAAGAGGTTTTGAGGAATGGAGTACACTCTGACTGAATGGCAGAAGCATTTGCTTGCATTGCCATCTATTCACTTCAAGGACTATTCCAGATTAATCAATAGGCTTTGGATCTGTCTTTTTAATAGCATAAGGTCCTATTTTGGTGACTAAAGGCTGAATGGTTTATTTTGGGGTTTGAATGGGTGTTGCCTGGGTGACTATGATTTCTCCTGACGTCGAGGTTTGTGGAGTTGTTCTATTCTCTCTATTCTAAGGGTTATCATTCTATGTAATACAAATTTGAGTTATATTATAATCAGTTTTGAATCCTGTACTTTCGCATCTTGATACTACAGTCCTGGATTCAGAACAGTTGGTTAAGCATTTGTCACAACATTCAGTACCAATTTGAATGGGTTTTATAGGTCTTCGATGTATTCCATCTTGAACAAACCTTACTTTATATCCTGGGACATTTCTCCCTGTCCAAATAGTTGAATTTGTAATTTGTAACACCTGCCACAGAGATTTATGAGAGTTGAAGTCATAAGCTTTTCCTTTACAAACATAAATGTTGGTCACATTATATACAGGTGGTCTTGCATTGACATCTGTTGTACCCATGACTATGATTGTGACAGCCACAGCTTTCTAGGTTGCACCTGCTTGATCCTCTATGGTGACTGTGAAGCCTTTTTGATTTTAGTGTGATGTATCCATGCAGCTTGCTCTCTGATCTTGATTGTGGTAAAGGAGGTGAGGAGCACTTGATATAGTCTTTCTCACTGAGATTCCAAAGTCTTTTCTGTAAGAGACTTTACATAATCTCCAGGTTGCACATTATGTACTGGTTTATCCAATCCCCTACACCGGGTTTCTAATACATGTTTTTTTAATATTATTGAGTTGTTTCCCCAGAGCTACCATATATTCTGTTATAGTTTTTCCCCCTACTTGTGCTGATGTTCCCTTCTGCATCTCATAGGGTCACCCATACAGGATCTCAAAGGGACTCAGTCTTTCCTTTGCCCTTGACTTACTTCTTATGTGTAAGAGAGCTAAAGGAAGAGACTGAGGCCAAGGCAGATTGAACTTCTGACTTAATTTCACAATTTTCTGCTTGATCAGGTTGTTCATCTTTTCTACTTGTCCACTTGATTGGAGACCATATGGGGTATGTAATTGCCAAGCTATATTCAGAGTATTGCTAACTTGTACTACTTTTGAAATAAAATGGGGTCTTCTGTCTGAGGAAATGACGGCTGGAACTATAAATTATGGTACTATTTCTTTCATCAATACCTTGACCATCTCTTGAGCCTTAGATGTTCTGGTGGGAAAAGCCTCAGGCCATCCTGAAAAGGTATCAGTTAACACCAGTAAATAAATATAGTGGTTTAGGTTTGTCAATTTGAATTTCTTGGCTAATGTACTAAATAATGTGGTGGGTTTAGAGCTAGCTAAACTCACCAGTACACTTAATTATTTCCTGTTGTGAGATATCGTTTAGGAGGAGGGTAAAGCAGGCTCAAAACTTAAAGGGTATGAAGAAAACTTTATTAACAGAACTAAAAGAATAGAAAAAAAAATCAGAATGAAACCTTAAGAATACTTTCATTCCCCCTGCCTAACTTCTTACCTTTCCCAAGGGACAGTATAGAGATAAAACTTGGGATTTTAAATCAGTTATCACTTCTACAATAGTCTTTCTTCAGTTTTTATAGGGAAAGGAGTTTTATCTTGCCATGCCATGGATACTTTTCTACAAGAATACAGTTTTCTCATGGCCTTTCATTTTCATGAACAGCAGCTGCCTGGTTTAAAAAAAATTGCTATTGTGAAGCTCTTCTCATTTTCACAGCCTTCTCACAGCTGAATGAATGGGTCATGTCAACTTATGGGGTATTATTTTTAAGGTTTTTCAAAGGTAAAGGCTCTCTTCATTTATCTCTGCAATCATCTTAATCTATGGGAACAGAGGTCTTCTTCTTTCCCTGGGGACACAGGGTCTTCCTCACTCTCATCTCTCTCTGTTCAAGCTTCCAATGTGGTCACAGCTTCTTCAACATCTGCTTTACTTAATTATAATTGCCTCTGCTCAGGTCTCCATTTGAACACTCCATCCTCCCATACTTTTCTCATGAATTAAAGGGAATATGGTAGTATATCATAGTCCATCTCCATGGCATTACCAAAAGAACTTTCAACCCCAATACTAGGGCATCTCCTCGTTCTCCTTCCATCTGGAACTTGACTCCTTTACTGACTTTGGTGTCTTCATGTTGTCTTTCTACGTGTCATCACTCTGTCCTTTTCTGTCACCTGAGGGGAGAATCGTGGTCTGCACATCTCATCTGTGCACTGAAAGGGTTAATATTCTGCCCAGACCTGCAGATGGTCGTGGTGGTTCCTTCTGGGCAGTGGCCAATGGATTTCAGGCTGCCCTGGGCCCCTCCCTCTGCCCGGTAGCCACTGGGGGGGGCCACGGTGGAGGAGGCAGGGGAGGGCCTGGTCTGGCCCGGGGCCAGCGGGACCCTGGCTTGGCGTGGGCCGGGGGGTCGGAGGCAGGGTTTGATGTTAACGAGATGTTAGCAGCTGTGAACTGGCTCAGCTTTGTCTGGAGCCCCCCTGGCCTCCCATCCCTCGCCCAGGAGCCACTGGGGTCCAGCTCGGCCCAGCCAGGCCTTTCGAGCCACGGCAGAGCAGGGTTGGCCCACACCAGAGCTCAGGTACCTTCTGAGGCCGGAAGCAAGAAGGCCCTTCCTGGGCTTCCTGAGTTTTAAAATGTGGTATTCACAGAGGAGGACCCAGCTTCTCAATGGTTTAAAAAGCTGTCAATTCCCAGGACTAGACAGCTATTGGTCTTTTCTAGGCACAGAGGAACAGCCTAGCAGCCTTTCCCAGGAAAATAATTTCTGTAGGTGGTTTTCTTCCTTCTTCTTAAATATCAACCAGTGCAAAACCAGCACAATAACAAAACTCCCCTTTTTTAGGAGTTCTGAAAAATCAATTTGCCATTGTTGGCCAGGTCCGTTTCCTCTCTCAATTTGACCCATTTCTGGTTTTGGAGTGTTTTTGGGATTAGTCTGGTGAGAGAGATCACATTGTCTGGTTACCTGCCTTACTGTAGTGTATAAATTTCTAGTTATGATGTCTTGAGTCAGGTGCTTTAATAGGGCCTCCGCTCCCCAATGCCTCTTCCTATGGTCCTCTCTTACTACAGACCATATTAGATGGTTAAGTATGATTGCTTTTTCTTCTGGAGTATAGGCCCACTCTTCTTCATTGTATGTCTCCTCTAAGTCTGTGATTAGCTTTAGATCCTCTGTTATAGTTTGGCTTACCTTCAAGGGAAATTTTTCTGTCTAGAATTAAAGCTCTTTCCATTTTTACCTCTCTCTTTGTTGCTTCTTTTGCTTGTCTGTCTGCTAGCTCATTTCCTTTTTTAGATCCAAGTTTACTTTTTGATGTACTCTGATGTGCATGATTGCTATTTTCTTTGGGAGATGTACTGCCTCTAATTTTAGAATTTTTTCTGCATGTCTAATGTTTTTCCCTTGGGAGCTCAATAGCTCCCTTTTCTTCTAGATTGTTCCATGGGCATGCACAACTCTGAAAGTGTACTTTGAATCCATATATATGTTCACATTCTTACTTTGGGCTAATTCCAAGGCATGAGTTGTAAAAAGGGGCTCCCTTGTTGAGGGAGTTCTACTTGTAAAGAGCGCTCTAGTTTTAAAAGGTACCTCAGTTTGTAGGAGTGTGAGTTCTTTTCACCCAGGATCAGGGGTAGAGAGCCAAGGGACTGTTTTTGAGTCCGGACTTAATTGTTTATTCTTCCTTATCTATATTACATATTTACGAACAATATGGAGCTATATACACTAGGTTAACAGGGTACAAAATGGCACCGGAGAATCTCTCCCACAACTTTTATATGTCTATTTGCCCAATAATCAAATGCCAAGTAACTTATATTTCTTAATGATCCAATGACCTGACACTTGGGAACTGGCATGTATCCTGCACTATCCAATCACCCCAGACTACCCAAAACCCCCTAGAAGAACAAGATGAAGAAGGAAGAGACACAAGAAAGAGAAAAAGACAATGCCCTAGATCCTCCATCTTGTGTCTCACATATTAATATAACTAAAACTTCAAACTTTAACTTTTTCACCCTGTGACTTAACACAATGCTGTCTAACTCACACATTCACACTGTTAGTCTCTCTGCTTAACTCTAAAAGCTTTATCCATGGTTTTAAGCTAAACTCTGTGTTTTCCTGGGTGTCAGAGTCTGTCAGCACAGATAAGGGGGTATTTTCTGTACCTCTGACTCCAACAGCGGATCAAAGCAATTATCTCTGCCTTATCTGCAGAGGTATTGACGAGCAATGGCTCTACTGCCTTATGGCTGGTGGTGATGGCATATCCTGCATGCCTTCTGTCATTTAGGACATAGCTGCTTCCATCTGTGAACCAGTTCTCTGCATCCTCCATAGGAGCATCTTTCAGATCCAGGTGGCTTAAGTACATTGCTTTGATGGTTTCTAAGCAGTCATGGTGCACTGGTTCTCCTGTGTTTCCACTGAGGAAAGAAGCTGGATTGACACTGTTAGTGACCACAATTTTGACATAATCTTGTTTTACCATTATGGCTTGGTACTTCAGGAATCTCTATGGAGAAAGCCAGTGCTCGCCCTTCACTTCTAACTGCAGACACTGTATGGGACACAAATACAGTCATTTTCTGTCTCAAGGTGAATTTTCGTGTTTCCTGGATGTTGAGCACTACGATTGCTACTGCACATAAGCACCCTGGCCATCTTTTTGCAGTTGTGTCTAATTGCTTAGAAATGTAGGCGACTGCCCAACAATATGGACTCAGATCTTGTGCTAATATTCCTAAGGCGAATCCTTATTTCTCATGAGAAAACAAAAAGAAAGGCTTACTCACGCCAGGAAGTCTCAGGACTGGAGATGACATCAGGGCCTTTTTCAATTGTTCAAAAGCCTGTGTGGCTTGTTTATCTCATTGAAGATGCTTTTGCTCAGTGTTGATTAGTGCGTACAGGGGCTTAACAAGTAATCCATAATTATAGATCCAGAGACGAAATTACCCGGTCATCCCAAGAAAAGTTTTCATCTCTTTTACAGTCTGTGGCTTTGGTGTTTGGCATATAGTCTCCCTCCAGGCTTGTTTCAAAGTCCTCTGCCCATCACTAATCTTATAGCCCAAGTAAATGACTTCTCACTGCATTACCTGGGCTTTCTTCTT
>VWYI01016853.1:3792-15238 GCA_013399455.1 Anthoscopus minutus | reverse complement strand
TGAGTTTAACCAGCTCTAAAGCCACCACATACTCAGAATATTAATATCATTAACAATCTGCTCTGTGAGGGTAAGATTAAAATTAAGTAATTCCTTAGTTGATAGGTACATATTTTTGACAACAAAGCCATTATCTAAGGGTTTTTTTTCTATTAAATACTGTCATAATTCACATCCAAATGCTGAAATTTAGGTCTTAAACATGAACAAGCTGATGAACCAAGTAAAACTGAGCAGTCAGATGCATTCTCCACAAACAAGTAAGCAACCAAAACCAGAGATAAAAACCTGAAAGACATAGTAAAGAAATATAATACAAGAGAATTCGTGTTGGCCACCAACAGATAGCTCTTTCACCCTACTGAGCCTGTGGCAGTACACACAGAAGATGTCAGGAAAACAGAATACAGGTTGGAAGTCATATTTTATTTAATAATCTGCAGCAAGACCTTTTCAATTTGTCCAAGTCCCAGTATGCTCATTGAGAACTCACAAATCCTAAGTGCATGCTTAAATGTATAAATTTTAAATTAAATATAAATAGAGATAATACTGACATTATTAAGTGTTTAGTTCAGGAGAGAAATAAAATTGTATCTGGCTGTCTGGCAGTTTGGGTATGTTACTATGTGCATGAAGATAAGTTGATGGATATTCTCTCCAGATCCATTAACTTGAAATCAGTTTCTGTCAACTACTTTTAAAAACTGGACAACAGCGTGTTATCTACCAGACCTTTGAAACAACAATAAAACTCCTATTAAAATCTTAACCCTCAGAATCTGATTTATCAGGCACATCCTTCAAAACTTGACTGACAAGTTTAGGCCATAAAAAGCATGAATATCCTCCCAAGGGTAAAATAGGCTAATACAAAACTGGAAAAAAAACAGTTTTGTAGAGTTATGTAGAATAAAGTGGCCTTATCTGCTGTTTTGAATAAAAATTCACGACCCTGTATATTAAGATGTGTCTTTCTTCACACAAGAGAAAAGATTAAAATTTAGGAAAACTTAGACCTTCCTTTAAAACACTTGTATTTAAAGGACTGCAATTACAAAATTTACAGAAACAAAGTGCAGAAGTAATAAAATTACTAGCAATAAATTCTGTACTGCTTATTATGTGATATCTATACGCATATAAAATTAGCACACTGTATGTAATAAATACTTTAAAAGCACTGAAGAAATCATATAAGGGCATACATGAACATTACTGAATCTAGCTGAAAGTTGAACATCAGAAGAAGAATGCTGCACAGTAGGGAAAAAACATCACATTTGTGTAATTTATTATTATTATTTTCATTCAGTATTTACTTGCTAAACTTTTGAATCTTGCTTTTAATGCCTTTATGCCTTTTAAATACTGTTTTCCAATGGACATCTAATTTATGTTCTTTGTATTATTATTAAAATCTTATATTGTTTTCCTGGGGAAAGCTGCTTTTTCCCTGGTACATAAAATTTGTTATAGACCTAAGTCTCAGCTTGGCTTGAATCCCAGAATATTCTGATTTCTAAATGAAATTCAAAGCATTTCCTATGGGTATAATGCCTAAAAAGCTTCAATCTTCACAGTGAATCCTGCACTGTAGTAATCCCTGTTATATTATCATTTATTTCATTGTAGCTACATTTTTTATTTTAATATATGTGCTACGTTTGGACTCAGTACCAAATACGATAAAGGGATACTTAGAATGAAGCTCTGTATTGACACAAGTTTCATTATTTCGGACCTGGTCCCAGAGACTAACAACATCATAAATGATCATGAATCACAGGTGGTTTTTTGAAACGTAAAAAAAAAATGTTTCAAGTAAGTTAGATAATTTTCCAGTAGGGAGAGCGTATACAAATACATGTTTTTCATCATTCTTAATGGGTTCAGTAGCATAGGTGCCCTTTAATAAGGTTGTTTGCTGTGGTACTGCACATTCTAACCATATACCTGTCCAATTTCCCATGGGCCTTCTAAGGAACCAAGAAGCAAAGGAAAGTCTGTTGACTGTTCAAAAATTAAACAAAGGTTTCCATAGATGAATTGGCTTTTATTCTTCATTTTTTCCTTCTTGAACTACTAAAAATTGAGATGTTTTGATGAAACTTTCCATCACTATTTACCTTTAGATACTAACTAGCTGGAGCATTTCACTTCCAAAAGCTTCAGAAAATTGCAAAAACCACCAAATAGGGACTTTAATGTTGCATAATTACTTTCATTCTATGAGAGAGATTGCAGATGGCTCATCAGAGATGTCTTTGTCAATTACTTCTGGAAACCACTCTCTTTCCTACATATCAGAACTAAGTATAGTTTGTAGTTTATAGAGGCTGACTTTAGACTCTGCTTCTATGACAGATCATAGATTTCCTTCATTAATCGTTCAATTTTATGGCTCTCGTTTAAATAAATTAATTTCACAAACAGTTCTTTTACAATAAATATACCATTTTTATTATAATGCAAGCACCTTTTGAGGCAGAAACACAAGATCAAATCCTAACACCATTCTGTTGGAACCACTAGTGCAAGTTCTCCAATTCTTTGTTGTATTGTTTTTCAGTTGAGTTTCTCTTGACCAGCAGTCCGATTTCTGACTAAAACTAGAAGTACGGCTTTGAATGTATCTTCTAACAGAAGAGTATCTGTAAACTGTCTGAGATCACAGTCAGGGTCAGGAAGAAAGACAGCACACATTGAAAAAATAGAACAGCTCTTAGCTCTCAGCACATCAAAGCACAGATATTTGTCTCAGAAAGCTGTTGGCAATTTGTAAAATGTCAGGTTTTTTCAGGTGCCTCACTGAAATGTTCAGCTAGGTTGACAAGTGACTGCAGGTAAGACACAGGGGAAAAGTCCTTAAGAGTGAACAGTCTATGCCAAAAAAAAAAGGTTATTTAGTATCTAGATTGATGCAAATACAAAATCAGGGTGCCTTGTGCCAAGGGGCAGAGGAAAGGAGACCAGGAAATTACACAGCAATGCAAGTTACTTCAATCAGTAAAGGCATTCCTAAATATTCTTTCTCTTCTTTCTTTTCTAGTTTTCATTTTTGCTGTATAAAAAGATGTTTATTTTAGTACCCTGCTCTAAACACTGCCTGCTGCTAAGTATATTGATTGTATTAGGTTAGATTTATTGCAGGCCCCAAGGCAAATGTGAGAAACCTAAAAGCATGGCCTGTTTTGGTTAATGGATAGATTAGGACTAGAAAAGTGGTCAGACTGTGGGGAACTGTATCTATAAGGAGCTGTATCGAAGATTTCTAACAGTTAAGACCCAAAGATTCTGTCTTGAGCAGGAATTAGGAAGTTAAGTCTTGATTACAAAAAAACAGCACAGATAGATTGTCATTGTTTAACCCCATCTCACAACCAAGCACCACATAACCACTTCCTCACTTCTCCACTAGCAGGATCTGTGGCAGAATTAGAAGTAAAAGTTAGAAAACATGGGTTGAGATACAGACAGTTTAATAGAAAAAGCAAAAGCTCTGCATACAAGCAAAGCAAAACAAGGAATTTATTCACTGCTTCCCAAGGATAGGCATGTGTTCAGCCATCCCCAGGACAGCAGGACTCCATCAAAAGTCATGGTTACTCAGGAAGACAAGCAGTATAATCCCAAACGCTCAGTATTCCTTCTTCCTCCCAGTTTATATATGGGCATGATGTTACATGGTCTGGAATACCCCTTTAGTAAGTTTGGGTCATTGTCTGGCTGCGTCCAGTCCCAGCAGCCCAAGCAGCCTCACCAGAATAAAAAGTGACTAAGGGAAATTTCTTTGTGGCTGAACTTTGTGGCATGAAGATACTTTACATCTTCATTCCAAGTATGCCACTAGGATTTGTCTCTTAAAAATGTAATGGTAATCATAGCTACAAGCTGACCCTTATATGAAGATCCTACGTCATAGCCAAGACAATAAAGTCCTTTCACAGCCTAAACTTTCCCTTGCCAGTCCAGTTGCAGTCCCTCTTCACTAAGCCCCTGTGTTTTGTAGCTTTCTTATCTGTTAAGTCTATCTGTGAGTAGCCAGAACTTTAAACCATAACAACTCTCAGCTGAGAAAGCCCTCATGTAAGAATTTTGAAGCTGAGAAAGCTTGCAATATACCCCTTTCCTCTCCAACATAGGAGCTTCAAAAGTGTGTCTGTGTATGCACAAACTCACTGTTTCAGCATTTGATCTTGCCAAGAGCTCACTTATGTTAAGTGTACTCCCCATGAAAGAATCTCATTAAAGAGGACATTGAGGTGCTAGACTGCATCAAGTGATGGGCAACAAGGCTGGTGAAAGGACTAAAAAATGTGTCATATGAGGAATAGTCAAGGGAGCTGGGTTTATGTAGTTCGAAGAAGAGGAGGCTCAGGGGTCACCTTATTGCTCCTATAGCACCCTGAAAGGAAGGTGACCGGTAGGAGCTGGTCTCTCCAACATTGCCTGCAGGACTACAGGAAATGGCCTTAAACTGAAGGGGGGAACATTCAGATTACATATTATTTTTTCTTTTCTCCATTATTAGGGTGGTCAAGCATTGCAACAGTTTTGCCTAAGGTGATTGAGTCACCTTGAGATGTCTTTGAGGTGTTTGGATCTGGTGCTTGGTGATAGTTAAGTAGCTGAGGGGTTACAGTGGTAGTGCTGGATGGACAGTTGATGGACTGCATGATCTTAAAGGTCTCTTCTAGCATTGATGATTCTATGAGTCTGTGATTTTACTTCCGTCATCCTCCAGGGAGCAACCATTTCAGTACGTTTGTGACCTCAGATTAATCCTAGCATGCCTATAATCCATACTGGCCAAATCCTAATATCTAGCCAAATACAGTAGTGCGGACACACTTCTGAACAGTAGCTCAGTTACAGTTAGCCAGTAATTATAGAAAGCAAAGCAGCCGCACTGTCACGTCTCTTTCGGCCCCTGCCCGGACCGAATGCAGCAGGACCACACTGCGTATCACGGCTGCGTCCCACCCGCCCCTCACGTGGGCCACGAGAGCCCGCCCTGCGCCCGCGCATGCGTCCCGCCGCGCCGCTAGGGGGCGGGTGCTCGGGGAGGCGGCCGCGAAGCGGCGCTGGAGCGGCGGAGGGAGTCCTTCCTGCCGCACCCCGGCCGCTTCCGAGTGCATCCCGGCCGCTTCCTGCGGCGACGCTTCGCCTGCGGAAGGGGCTCCGCTGTAGGAACTGGTCTTCGCTACCCGCTCGGCACGGTGCTTACCCACAGGCTCGCCCCGCCTGCCTCCACTCAGGCCCTGCGTGAGTGTCCTGTGGGGGTCCTGCGTGGATTTGACAGGGAGTGGCGTCGGGGGCCGTGCTCTGGCCTCAGGGGTGGCGGTGGGCCCGGACGCCGCTGTCGGCTTGGGGCCTGGGGACTGGCGGGCTTCCATGCGCCCGGGTTTACCTGCATGGTTCGCTCGTGTGGTTCTGTGGGAGATACATGCCTGTTTGGAAACAATGCCCACGGGGACAGTGATACCTGAACTTTAAGTTATGAAACCTGTTTAGGAGAACCTGGCCAGGTAACTAGTGTTGAAAGTCACAGTAAAGGTCATTGTCACTGTTGTGAGGCAGCGGTGTTGCTGCATTGTTTTGGGTTGGGGAAGGTAACTCCTCCATTGCTTGTATTCTTGGTGTTTACAGCTTCAAAGGCTAAACCGGACTTGTGTTTCTTCGGCGCCTAACGCTTGAATTCTCATTCATCGTTCTAAACTGCGTATGAATACGGTGTGCTGTGAAGAGTGCTCAGAGGGGAATGAGGCATGTTAACAATTGTTCTGTCTACTAGAAATAGAAAAGTTTGGACAGCACATAATACTCATTCAGACTAAAATGTAAAGTGACTTGCTTGTTATGCAACACGGTGTCATTTCTTCGGCAGAACGGAAAGTGAACATCTGGATGGTAGCTTCCATGAATTTATAATGCTTCCTCTCACCCATCTCAACAAATGGGGGAAAAAAACCCACAAAAGGAAGAGCTCTAACAACTTGGAGCTAGTGCAGCAATGTCCGTGAATTTATTGTTCACTAATGTGGGTTATTATCACAAGAAATAAGGAGCAAAGCCAAACCCAACTATATTAACTTCTCATTACTCTTTTTCCTATGCTCGGTGCTAATGCTGCCTGCAGTGATAGTTGGAGCTATCTGGCTAGTTGTACCAGAATCAATTTTAAGTTTAAAAGATAGTAAACCTATATTTTTCTATGACAGAGTCTGTTCAGTATAATTATACTGTATATGTATAATATTTTCAAAGCATGATTGTATTAGTTACAATTGGTGTCATCATTTGGCTGCTTTTTTACATGTCACGTTGTGAAAGAATACTAACTTCATGACATAACATGTAGTTCATGATTAGTTGCATCTTCATGCTCTTATGATGTACTCAAGGGTTTCTTTCCATATATTGTGAACCTCATTGTGGAATGTTTCAAATATGAAACAAATTCCACTCTTACATGGTACTTTTCCATGAGATAAAAACTCTTATATGTTGTGACTTGTCATTTAAAAAAAAATTAAACTGAAAACGGAGAGAATCATATAAAAATTCACTTTTAAGCATAAATAAAGTAAGCAGTAATTATGAAGCTTCAGATTATGCAGTATTTCTTTTTAGTGTCTTGTACTGAAAGTAAATCCTGTGATCAGCATTCTCTTAAGCAATCTCTGGGAGTATATTCTAGCTGACTTGAATTTTTAAACCAAGATCTTAAATGGTAACCAGTGTTTCTTTTTGCCCGATTTCAAATTTTTTTTCTTCTTTTTCTTTTTCTTTTTCTTTTTTTTTTTTCAGATAAAGGGATACATGTTCCCTTCAAGTAGAAAGAAGCATGTTCCCAAATTCTTCCAACTTGGGAAGGGGTCGTCCACCCTTCCCTCCAAAATATCAACAACAGAGTACTTTCTTCACTAAACTTCCTCTAAATATACCTCCTAGTCTTATTTCTCACCAGCAAATCATTGTTCCTCCATTTCATTTTCGCAGTGCAGTGTAAGTACAGTAAGATTTGGTAGTATGGGCTGGGTCTGAAAGAAATATTTCTGTTTATAGTGTATGGTTTTCACTGTTTTTATCATTGAACTTCACAAAACTTGAAGATGTCTTGCATATAAAAAAGAGCTATATCATTTCTGTTATGGACCTGCAAATCTTAATGCTCACCTGCAATGTGCATAATGCATAAGATGCAATTGCACTGCTTAGAGTTGTTAATCCACAGCTCAGTTTCAAAGATCTTCAGTCATATTTATTTACTGAGGAGAACAGAGAGATGAGAAGGGGAAGTAATGGTTATTCTTAGGGCTGTATTTGAAGGTACTGTAGTGTTCTTTAGGCTTTTGAATTTAAGAGTTCTTAATTTGTTTGCTAACCCCTTACACATATGCTATCAAGAATGAGAATTTTATGTTTTTAATGAAATATATAAGTGGAAATATATCTTCATGTTGAATAGAAAAGAAGGATGTATTACTTCTAAGAAAAAAATACAGGATTTATAGAGTTTAATATTCTGTTAACAACAACTACCAACCCATAAAAAACATCTTGGTTATCTTATGAATAAGAGTTACGGTCTGTAGTCTTTCTAGAGCTCTTTTGAATGGGAACATTGAAGCTACTCCAGCCCTTACTCCAGCTGTTACACTGCAACCAATGACTTATGGGAGTGTCAGTCCAGTGTCTACATCGAATGCCCTGACATCATTTCAAGGAAGAAAGTAAGTTCTTTGTATGTGTATGACTAATACTGGTTGTAATGTACCCATTGTGAAGCTTGTCTGATATAAATATCTTATGCAGTTTGAATTATGTTAGAAATTGCAATACTTTTTTCTTTTTGATGGAAACAGGCTATGTATTGGCTCTTTAAAGCACTGTACCTGTTTAAGAATCTTAGTATTCAGAAGTGACTTCCTGTACCTAGTTTTTTCTCTTCTGGCAGCTGTAGCCTTGCAGAAGTGATTTATTGTAATACTGCAATTGCTATAATACTGTAATTACTATAGTGGATTGTAGTCTGTGCGGGCTGGACTTTTAAGCTGCTTTGTGTGAACAAATGTTCTTTTCTTGTTAATTTGTCAAGTTAAGAATAAGAGTGCACCCTCAAGGTTTGATGGGAATTGTCATGTTTTTGTGATGACGCATTAGGTGTTTTTCATAGTTTTCTTAACTATGTGATGTACTATTTTTCAAATACAAGGCGTTAAATTCAAGCATGTGTAAGTTCTTTTTTTTAAAGAGGATTTTATAGAAACCTAGTTTTTGTAGTTTGTGTTTTTATTCATTAACTTTAATTTATGTTACAACCTGTGTTATTTTAGTTACCACTGAAAGGGAAATTTTGCATAAATGTGGAATTTAATTTTCTTTTAATGCTTTAGGAAGAAAACCAAACAGTTCCCTTTATTAGTTCAGATATACTAATTGATACGTGTTTCTAATAATTGTGGGAATCACCTGATTGGAAGGAGGTTCTTTGTAGTTTGTCTTCAGTACTATCTCCTGTATGCAATTTCTCTACAAAATCTTACATGAAGAAGTAAGCACAATCAAATACATGCTATTAAGTTATAGCTGAGTGTGTAATTATCCCATGAACTAAGGAAGTTCTTGGTTGCATTGTGCATCCATCTTTTCCTCTTGAGCAGTCTGTTTTCTATGGAAAAACTGTGATGTGTTGGGAGATTTTCACTTTGCTTAAACAAACTTGTCACTTGGGTTTCAGCTGGTTAAGTGCAGACACTTGGCTTAAAGAATTGCATCAATCCAATTCTAGGATAGCTTCTTTTCTGCAATTTTATATTCTCTTTTCCCATTCCAGTTTTTTTTCACATAGTACCTAGGATGGGCACCCCTGTTCTGTAGCATACTTTTGCTTAGTGAAGCAGTTATGTCATTAAGTGTTTATGTTTGAAATTGGTAGAAACTGTATTTTAGTCATAAGTTGAAGCTTGTGAACTAGAGGAATTACACAGTGTCTCTCTATAGGAGACAAAGTCAACAGAGTGTTACAGATGATGCCAAACGACAGCGGATTCATTCACATGATTCTGATACAGCTGTAGTTAACCAAGCAGTGCCTTTACCAGAAGAACTTAGACGCTCCTTCCCAGCATCAATTTCAATTCAGTCTCCAGCGTTGCATGCACGTGGCTCACCAGCCCTAATTGGATGTGTTCCTCCTTTGCAAGATACTTTGTTTCCAGATCCTACAGAAACAAGACTCCCTGTTGCCAATGACCAGGTAAGAGGTAATGGTTTCTGTGTCTGTCCTTCTGTCTTCCGAGTAGGCAGAATCCAGAGGTGCTATGGGAGACCACAGGGCTTTTTACAGTGTCATGGGATATCTATTGGTAAACTGCCGTTAGAAGAAGTATCAATAAAGGTAGCTGCTGCTGTGGTTCTGTATTGCTTCCTTGTCTATGCTTGGGTTTGGAACATTTTCATGGAGGCAGGGGAAGTCACAGGGTGTTGTTTCCTTGTGTTGTTTATTTGCATCCAAATGTCAGGAAACCTATGTGTCTGCTCTAGGAAGTAAAATTTGGAGAAATGGCCCATTTTTCACATGATACTAAGTGGGGAGAATCCTGAATAAAAAGCCCCACTGTAGTAATATGAAAGAAGCTTATTCTGAATAAATGCAGTGTTTGGCCTGTTCGCTACCTCTTTTCAAGAAAGCATGAAAGTTACTGTCATAGCTGTTCTGGAATATAAAAGAGAATGGAGTATAGTTTAGAATTGTTTCTTGTTCTGCACCCACATGACAAATGGTTTTGGATTTTTTTAGTGCAAATATGCCTGTTGTTTATAGAATATGGCAGTGTTGTGAAAGGAAAACAGTCAATACCTCCTTACAACAAAAATCTGACTTCTTCATTAGTAGTTTATGTAGGATAAAAAAGAAAGCTAATTTAAATCAAGGTTTTTTTAAGTTATTTTTTCTCCCTCTTACTGGTAGGCAAAGTGTTGACATTAAAGACAGCGTATGTCTCTGGTCATTCACTACTTATTCCCTAAAATGCTGCATATAATGATGATGCAAAAATTATTTTCTCTGGTTTTAAATTTTATAACAAATGGAACAAATTTAAATTTAAAAACTTAACAGAAATTTCTTTAGGGAACCATTCCTTGTGAATTTAAGTGCAGTAAAGCTCTAGGCAATAGAATAGGTCATGTGGAATGGTGCTGGGTTTTGCATCTCAGACAGGAAAGAATGTTCACTTTGCTGTGTTTTTACTTTTTATGTGTGTGTGTCCAGTTAAGTCAACAGGTTTTAGAGTTGTTTCAAGCATGTCGACAACAGGCCTCTGATTTGAATAGGAAAGAGCTCTGCAGAACAGAACTCCAGAGAGAAATTCAGCTGCTTTTTCCACGTATGTTTTGAATTCAGTTATTTAGTATCAGTTGCATGTTCTTCAAGTTTTTGGTTCTTCTTTCCTCCCAAATATGTCATATAGTAATATGTCATATAGTGTTTATTTTTTGTTACTCTTCTGTTACAGAGAGCAGACTTTTTTTGGTTGGGTCCTCACTGAATGGATTTGGTACTCGTACGAGTGATGGTGATTTGTGCTTGGTGGTTAAAGAAGAACCAGTAAGTAATTTAAAACATACGTAGTTCAGACAAAGTCTGGTTTTATGTGTATGCTGGATCCTGAAATGATAAAAAAATACTCTGATATTTTTGGTTTAATAACAGCGTTTTGCACTGTTATTAATAGCTTAATAGCTACAAACTATGATCCTAGTAATGTGCAGATAAGAATTCAACCCTATCAGCCTGACAAAACGTACTTTAAAAGCTTTACCTTCAATTCATAAGTGAAAAAGTACAGCAAAAAGGAAATAGATGCCTAGAATGAGGAAGAGCACTGTTTGGAGAACTCTTCTAGATGCAGAAACAACTTCTAACAAGTAAATTTCTTATTATTTAGATTCATAGCTACCAATTTTAGTGGTAATGCATAAAAATGTATTCAGTATCTTAAGTGTTTTCAGTGAGAGAAGATGTTATGAGTAGAAATCAGGTTAACAGGCTATCTAAAAGAAATTTAAATAGAGCATAATCTTGAAAGAACTGAGGCATAAAGAGAAAAAGAGGACATTTTTGTGTAAGTAGGGCTAGGTTTTAATCTAGGTCTGTGATATTTAATGCCTGATAATCACATTGCATCTTGAGTATGGATTGTTTTGTCTGGTATTTACTATGATAAATATGTATGTAGTCTGTAGAATATGTTGGTGTATATGTTCATGTATTATTCTGAGAACTAATTTAATTGTAAAAACAAAGCATGCTTTCTTTGAACATTTAAATGAGATACCAACTTTTTTCATTAATTTTAATACCACATTTCAGGTGAATCAGAAGACTGAAGCAGGACGTATACTCAGCTTAGTACAAAAACTCTTCAGTACTAAA
>VWYI01016851.1:126640-191753 GCA_013399455.1 Anthoscopus minutus | reverse complement strand
GTTTTGGGGATGGGGGGGGTTTGCTGTTTTGGTGCATTGAAAATTTTGTACAGTTGTTTCCCACTCTGGCTTTTCAGACTTGCTCCACATCACTGCACTTCTGTCTTTCTCATCTGCTGTAGTTCTGGATTTTTTTTTCTCCAGATGGATTGCATGTGTTCTAAAGGTTGCTTTTTTCATCTTGCACATGTATTTATAGCTTCCAAAAACCTTTCCCCCACGTTTTAAGATCCATCCAGTCTAGCAGGATTTGCTAGCTATATTGCTGTTTTCCTTTTTTACAAATCATGTTTAAAGATGTTAGAAATGTTTTATTTCTGACTGCTTTGGGCTTGGAGCATTATACATATGTGACAGGGTCACAGCTAGATGAGTTTTGGTTAAAGAACCTTCCTATTGAGTGATGGTGAGTATTGTTTCAACATTTTGGTGTGCTGATGGTTGTCTCTGTGCAGTCCATAGGACCAAGCTTAGAAAACATAGAGCTGTTAATTTCATAATTACTACTCCTCCATCTAGTTGTAAAAATTAGTGCATCCGCCTCAGGTATTTCTTCTGCCTTGACTTTTGCAGTAAGACTTCTTCATAAATTTGTAATACTTTTCAAGACATGCAAAATGAAAATAGAGTTTTAAGTAGGATACTTTATCATATTCTTAGCACACTATCCTTTCAGTGGCTGACATATTCACTTGAGTAAAAATCTGTTTATAGCTTGGCCAGCATACAGTACAAAAAGGTTTAGGAAACCTGGTGAAACTGTATTCTTTAATATCTAATTTAATATGCACCTTAGAGAGAATCACAAAGCATTTTTGTTGCCTCTCTGCCAACAGCTTGTAATACAAAGCACTTGTTACTCAAACTCTTAATTAAAAATGAGTCAGAGCCGTGTTTGAAGCAATATTTTGTGGGTATTTTAATTATACCCTACTCCAAAACTCCCAAAAGAAATGCTACATTACATTCTTCGAGAATTCTTGTAAGTTGCTTGACAGTTCTTCCTGCCTGCCTGCCTTCCTTCCTGCCCACCTCCCTGCCTCCCTCATGGCTGTGGATTTGCAGTCAATGAACTGGAAGAGTAAGGCTTGGCAACATGGCCTCTAAGCCACTGTTCAGTGCAATACAGTGATTATTTCTGATTCAAATTAACCCTTCTTCCACATCCTTAACTAACAGTCAGTGTAATGCAGATTTCTGTTGCTTGGAGAGTTTCTTCCATCTTTCTTTTAAAATATAGATTTTGAAGATGCAATTAATTAATTTTGTTCAATGAAACTTTAATACATTTAATTGTACTAGAAATCCACTGGCCATTGATGTAATTTTCTGAGAACTACAGCACTTTTGGATTGTACTAAGGAGCACCTTGGTTATATACCGTTGTATATATCTTCCTGCTGGTATTTCAGAGAGATTGGGTAGAGTTCACAGCAGGTCAGGACTGTCGTGGTTTGACAGTTACAAATTTTTTTCAGAAATAAAGTCATGGATTGTCATCAAATGTGGTAGTTGTGAGCTAGAGGTTCATGCTTTTTCTGTTCACTCTCTTCAGATTGGCCTGATTAGCATTTCACATGGAAACCTGGCTTTGCTGAAGAGCAATTTTTAAACTTTCAGTCTGAAAAACTGAAAAAAGCTCTCTAGTAGTGTTGACTTTTAACAGGAGGGGTGTGCATGGACATCAAGTGTTTGTTGCTTATGTGATTTTTTTTGCAAATCTCTGAAATGTATCTGTAGCTGGAGAGTACAGGGAAGGAATTGCTTTTAGCAGATATATAGCTTGGAGGTGGTACAGATAGCAGTGATGCTGGGAATTGTCTGCAATTTGAGTTTCAGAGATAGAGAGCTTGGAGACAGGACTCCAAATGGGGAGTAAGGATAGGTTTGGTAGCCTGTTTTGAAAACATAGGTAGAATTTGTCTCTAAATAAAGTGTGTCAGTTTTCAAGCTGTTTGCTTTAGGGTGATTTTAAAATTCCTTGAGTTTCCAAGCATATATGGACATGAAAAGACTTAGAAGAACATGAAATTAGAATCTTGTTTGGAGCTGAAGGTCCTTAGAAACATGGGAATAGTACGGATCATATTGTCCTGGATCTGATAGCAGTGGGTACTAGTGAGAAAGGCAGCCAGAAGGTAGTTTTATTTTTAGTATTCACAAATGCTGATGCCCTTGCAATGTTTAATGTTTTTCATTCTACCCAGAGCAAGATAACTTGGAAATATCAGCAAAACATGATTACTGGAATCCAAATTAAAATAAAACCTTGAAAGTAGCTTTTAAGTTGAGGATAAAAAAAGTGAGGTAGGTGATAGAAAAATTTGATTGACACGAAGCTGAAGAGCAAATCATACAATTTGTAGGGGGATAAAGTGACTTAAGCAATCCCCATCTCAAATGCTGCACTTACCTTGAATGTGGAAAAAAATCAGGCTGTCGAGATCCAGAATTAGTTCTTGATAAGACGGCTGCTATTTGGGAAACATTCCGATTAATGATTGGTCAGTAGCCTGGATGGAACAGAGTATGTGCACATTTCCATTGTAAAGAGATGGAGAATTCCAAATACCACAGGAAGAAGGGCCTGAAACAGAAAGACTTGCAAAGTTTTAGCACAAAGCCAAGCTTTTTTTTGTTCTAGCATATTAACTCTTAATGAGTACAATGCACAGAATATGCGAAAAGATGCGCAGTTTCCCCAAGTGGAGTTGCATTCTGAGCTTCCTGCACGTGCCAGTAGAATTTATCCAGTGTGGTCTGCAAAGGTCACTCACTGACTCTCTGGGTGAGCTATGCAAACTCCTGCAGCCATTATCAACCAAACTTTAAGCCTGAAAGCAAATAGCCTGCACATCTGCTTCACTGGATCACAAGTTAGTTTTATCTGAATCCTTGGTAATGTGAAAATAAAATTGGTTAGGAAAATATGGGGAGATTGCTTACTGCAACACATTACCTCCAGTGAAAGAGTTCATGTGAACTAATGTATTTCTGAAAACAAGAATAGTGTATGCAGGAAAGTACCAGCCTCTTGCTGTGTTGTTGGGTCCCTTGAGTCTTCTTTTAAGAAAGATTTGACATCTTCAGGTCAATTGGGTTGTCTTCTGATGACTGCAAATAATATATCCAATTACTTCCCAAAGAAATTTTTCACTCTTGGCAGAAATCAAACCACGTAGATGTTTTTTAGACTTTCAAAAGGCCATGCAAAGTCACAGACTGCAGGCACCCATTGATATTAGGAAGAGGACCTGGAAACAGAGCCCTTTTTTGACTGAAATGGGAAATCCCTCCTTTTAATGGAGTGGAGCATAACTGTCTGGTTGAGACCAAGTAGTTTACATATTCTGTGTATTGGCAGATTCTGTCAGGTGTCTTTAGGGAAACAGATCATATGCAAAACTCATATTAGTAAACACTGCTTATATAGGGTGCTGTAAAAAAGAGCTATATTCAACATCACTGGAAAATGCAGCACAACCTTGGGGGTGCAGATGACACGGAGATTTGCACAGATGTGCACATTTGAGTATGAATGCAGAAATATGCAGGAATAGTATGTTTGTAAGAGTTAGTTATATTGCTGTCTTGACCAATTCAGCTGTGTCTGTTTGGAGTCTGCTAAGACAGAACTTAGAAGAAAATAAAAACTCGTGAGAACCCTTCAAAAAGTACCGTGTTAATATCTCATGCGAAGGTTAAACATGGGAGTAATGTCTGTTTTAGCAAACTGGTGTGAAGAAAAGGCAAATGACATCTCTTCAGGATGTTTTTACTTCATGGGATATGAAACTGAGAGCGAAGACATTTTGTTTAATATAAGGTCCAGTATTTGAAGAGCAGAGCTCTTGCAGTTCAGATAAGGCCTTGAGCCTATTTTCCCCGCAGTAGCTACTGTTGATTCTGGTGCAGTTTGGTACATAGTTTTAACTAGATTTAAGAAATTATGGCAAACATCTGAGATTATTTATGTGCAGTCGTCTTGCCCAAGACATTTAGGGAGAAGGGAGACAAAGTGGATTATTACCAATTCGTATTGAACTGCACATGGACTAAGAAGAAATTGCTGTTTGCTATTTCATAAAAACTTTTTTCAGTACTTCTTCCTACCATCTTCCTTGAAGTACATTTGAACCAACTCTTTACTCCAGTATTTATTCCTTCCAGACATCTAGGCAGCTGGATGACAGCCTCTTTTCACCTAGAAGAGGATGCATGTAGCTCTGTCATCAACATATTGTTCACATTTGATCTTATGTGCCATTCTACTGAGGCTCAGCAGACGGAGAACGAAGTGGAATGGCAGCTGTGTGCAAATCCTTTGCTCTTGTCATTGGATTTTTTACACATTGTAGATGTTGCTGTTACAGTCTCAGCATGACATTTAATGAGGAATTCACAGATACAGGTTTTGTTTTGCAGTCTGAGTTAAGGGCAAAAATTAAAAAGGTTGCAGTTTGCTATTGCTGGAGAAATGACCGTATCTCTATTAGATTGATGCGGCATTGAGAGCTGTTGGTGACTTTTGCAAGAGAGAGTAGCAGTGGCATACAGTCCTGTTGGCACAGTTCTGTTTGCTTGTGGATCTGCACTGGATATACATACACATGTATCTATCTTCTGTCACTCCAATCCCTTGGCATTCCGATTTCTCTGCTTTCATCTTTTCCAACCATGTGCATTTGCAAATGAAAGGATAATTATTTTGTTTAACAATTTCTTGCTTACTCAACCCTAGGTTTCAGATCCAGGTTTGGACCAGTCCCCTAAGGGGTTTTTGGAGCTATTACCCTGGTTTTACAGCCTTTGAAAGACATGTAGTAAAATAATGAGCCACTTTACTGCAAGTGTGTTATTTTCCTGAGAGCTTTGTTACCTAATATGATCCATTTCTTCATAAAACCTTGTTCCCACTAGTTATTTTTAAATGTCATAGTTGCATGGCAGGCTTGTGAAATAAAAGTACCAGCTGATAATGCAAAGAACTCACCTAAAGAAAGAAAGGATTAAATGTGCTTTAATGAGACTTCTCTGAATTTGAAATATCAGCAATAAATTTTGTGATCAACCAGGATCAGGAAGAACCAACAATCTTACATTTGCAGAAAGTTTCTCAATCCATCCAGCAGGAATTTCTGGTGCTGGGCTGTTTTCGGAATTTGATCAACTGTCCACAGTTAAGGGTTCAGTTGTTGCTGAAAATTAAGAGTCCTCATTTAATTAGCTGTGGCTCAGAAAGCAAAGCTATGATTTTCTGCATGGACAGCAGGTACAGAAAAAGGCAGAAAGAGGTTGTTATATCGGTAAAGACTGAAGAAAAATTTTATATATAATCCTATTGCATCTGAGAAAGATAAATGGAGTTGAAAGAAATTTTATTTGTGCTGAGCACTGGATGATAAAATCCATTTGAGGACAGGGCTGACAAATCCAAAAGATAAGTGCATTATTTCTCACTTCTTCCATTTTAACAGAGAAGATCTATTGGAAAGATGTGATTATTGTTAGCAGGGATCAGCTGTGGGGGAGGGGTTGAGCAGCGTAGACCAACCTACCTAACAGGGAGAGACTGGGAGCAAGAAAGCAAATCTTTTCCCCCACCTCATCATGGAAATTGGGTGCCTTTTTCTTTGTATATAGACATAGAGACTCCTTCCAAAGGGGAGACTTGCTATGTTTCAAAATGCTGGTATACATTGTCTTATGAATAAATGTATTGAGCAATCAGTGAGTTATCCTAAGGAGTATTTGTTTTGCTTTGCTTTGTTCTGCTTAGACAAACTAGACTTGAATTTTGCTGTAGAGGGTTCTGGAGTTTGTGACAGTGCAAGTCTTAAACCTGAATTTCATCATATTTTGTGAAATTCATTAATAGGCGGCAAAATAAAAAATGTAATCTAAGCAAAATTTTAATGCTATTTATTAAGGAGATTGGGTTAGAATGTCTTTTTCTTATTATACTTCTGGGCTTTCAAAAAACATAAACTAATTGAATGCATAATACAAGTCAGTGATGCAGGCTTACTGGCAAAGGACATATGGTGTATTCAGTGGAGTGGTAGATGCTTAATAGAAACTTACCTGATACCTTGGTGTCAGAGGTTAGCTAGTTAACACATTGGCATTATAAAAATGTCAGGTGATATATTCCAGTGGTAACACACTATTGGAGGGGGCAAAAAATAAAAAAAGATAATTAATTGACATTTTAATGCTCTCTTGACCAGGTTCTTGCAATGAAAAAAAATTAAGACAGTGTGAAGGCTCTGCTTATGCCTTCACACTGTCACTGCATCTTATCTGCTGCTCTGGAAAATGCAATTTGAGTTCATAATTTTCTGCGTCTCTTTTGATGCTCTTTGAGTAGTTTCAGACTGTACGTAGGCCTTGCTTGGAGACGTACTTTCAGTGAATTTAATACAGTGTTGTGGATTGGCTGTGATTTTAGGGCTGCATCTCTGACATATTTCACAAACCTTGGAATGCTAAATGAAGTATGAGGCACCTATACTGTCCAGGGTCTCTGGTATAGCTGCAGTTGTATTGACAAAGCTGTGCAGCCTCTACAGTCACTGTGGTAGTATAACCCGTACTCATATGAAGAGCACTTTGTTTACCAATACAAACTTTGCATCTGTGGAGGTGAGAGGTACAATTATTGGCTGCCATTATAGTTATACTCATCCAGCAGAGATGAATGATCATTTCTGAAGCTCTTTATCGGCAACCCTGGTCAGAGCAGCTGCAAAACTATGTATTTTACCATTCCTTAAAGAGATTTCTATAGTGTTTTACATATCAGATATTTCCCTGTGTGTTTTCATTGTCTGTCAGCCTTTGGTGACAGTGTTAATTCAGTTGAAAATTAGTAATGTTTTAGGCCAGGGATTTACAAACCCACCTTATCTGCTTCAGGCATGGCGGGATCTCCCCATGTAAAGGAGACAACAGCTGCACCCCCTCCCCAAGCAGTCTTTATCAAAGCTGATCTAATAGCTAGCTTACTGCTTAGGCTAAGCAAAGGTAATAGCTTGAAATTTATTGGCATCTTGAAAGGAGGTGCATCCAGTCGAGAACAGAAGTGTCTCTATTGAATTAAAAAAGATAAAAAGCAAGAGTTCCTGCTGAGTTTTTCTACCTGCTTGTGCCAAAACTTTCTCTTCTCCAGCTTCAAAACATGTTTGTTCTTTCTTGAGTGCCAGAGAGAAGAAAGGTCTGACTCTGCCAAACAAGTAGTGTTCAGCACTCCCCTGCTTTTCATTGCTCTCCTTAGAGGTGGGGAGGCCTTGAGCAAAGAGGTGGCTGTGCAGATGATGTGATGCCTCCTCTTTGGCCAGGCACGGCGCCGCTTGGATCAGGCGCATGGTGCAGCACTGTGGCCAACTGGCAACAGGAGCACAGACTTGGGACAGCCTGCTGCTGCTTTGATGACTGACAGGATCCTGGCGATTGCTCTGTCCAGCTTTTCAGTGTTGGCACATCCCAGAAATGGGGAGGGAAGGGTGGAATTTCAAGGATGTTATTAAAAAGCAGCAGCTTCCCTAGTACAGAAAGGGAGGGAAAGACAGTTGATAACAAGGATGTAGCAGAGACATAGCAAAAAGTTTTCTTACCCCTCCAGGGCAGGTATAAATTTAACTGTCTAGCTCTGTGCTTATGTACTGTGCCCTTGGCCTGTCAGCTTGACATTAAGGAAGAGATCATTGAGAAAGATTTCTTGAGGCTGTTGATTGTCATGCAGCCTCTCCTGGCACTCTGCCATAAGTAAATACCTAAGTTCCTGACGGTGACAGGTATGACAGTACTGATGTGACAGCAGTGACAAGTTGGAGGGGAAGCAGCAGCAGTAGTGGGCTAGAGATGGCCTTTGCCCTCCACATGCAACTTGTTTGTTGAATAATTTGAGCACCTACTTTTTTCCTAATCTTCGTGCCTTTTAGCCCTACTTTCTTTGAGTTGTCTTTTCCTATGGCTGTGAAACAATGAAAGGAGCTTTAGAGTTCAGTGCGTGATGTACATGCCTATTTCTGTTGAGTGAGAATGGAAAAGGCACCCCAAATAGTTTCTTCTAGTACAGTTTTTGGAAACAGAAAAGTGAAGATAAGTATTGCTCAACCAAATCTTTCCCCACATTTCTTGATTACAGGGATGTAAAATGGAAGCAACCAACTTGGAAGCAAGCTTTCCCTTGGTATGAATTGCCTTTTGTTTAGCTACCTAGATAGTTTTGTTTTTCTAGAGGAAGACTTTTTATCTTTCTGACATCCCCTGAACTCAAGGAAAGATGAATTCCTTGAAATGACAGAAGACTGCTGGAATCCCTGGCCAAGTGTGGAGGGATCACCAGAGACAGTTTTCTACGTACATAAGTACAGGTCAAGCAATTGATCTGTGTAACTCAGGCTGGATCATTGGGCTGTAAAGGGAAGGAGTAGGACCTGTCATGTGTACTGAAATGATATTTATGCAACATTGCTGTTGTGAGAAAAGAACAGCTTGCTGTGTTACAGCTACTTGTGTTACCTGTTAGGGTTTAAGCTTCCATAGGTATGTTCTGAGCCTCACATTGCTCAGACTTCACAGTGTTTGTAGTCAGAGAAACATACCATTCAAAACTCTATTTCAGAGGAGCATCTGGACATAAAGGCAGCAGCCAACTTCATAAAATGGTGAATTGCCATGTCTAATCTTGTGGCTGTGTATTGGTAGTGTAATGATGCTAAGAGCAAGTTTGACATGGGTTATGGTTAAGAGCATGGAAGCTTTCTCTGACTGCTGATGGTGATTATGGGCTGATAATATGTGGTGCAATATGATATTTCCTAACCAAAAGCACCACACTATTAAAAACTAAACTCCCTAGAAACTCTGATAGGGTATGGTGCGCACCTTAAAGATCAGTCACTGCATTTTTATGACAATATTTCTAACTGATTCCTGAGCCCTTGGCCATCAATATGGCTGTTACAAATAGCCTGCAGTGAACCTGTGGACTAGCCCTAATGAAAAGAAACTGTTGAATTATCAACTTTGTGCATTTGTATTGTTAATTTTAACAGTTGGAGGTTGGCAGCAATCACTTGACCTAGAAGCTGGAGAGTTGTGTTTATGTAGGATTCCTGTAGTAACCTGAGTATTTTTCCTAGAAGTTCAGAATTACAAAGCAATCCACAGCAAAGAGATATGGTCGGTCTGTGGTATGTTTTCAGGCTGGCTACTTTGGTTGAAATATCTCAGTAACTTTTTATAAGATTTAGCAATCGAAACAAGAAGACAAAAAAAACCAAACCAAAACAAACCAAAAACAAACCTAAAGGAATTAGCTGTGATCTATGGCAAATAATGTTTCCTGGCAGAGTTCTGACCTTCTTTGAAGAGAAGGACCTGCTGATGTTGAAGGAACTTAAATTTTTTTTCTGCTCTGTGTATAGAGTAGGGGGTCTTGCTAATGGATGCGATTGCAACAGACAGTCTGTGTGACTGCATCAGATTGATTAGCTGGGTCCTGGTTACTGCTGCGAGTGGTGATTATGCCAGTACAGCTGCTTTCTCTTTTTATGTACTAATTACCACATGCACGGATGTCATCACCCTTAACACTGCATGGAGTTGTCCCATTAGCGTGGGAGTGGGAAGCAGCAGGGGAGGGGAGCTCTTCAGCGTGACAAGCTGTTTAGAATTGAATGGAGTGCAATGATGAAGCAACTATTCTGATGCAGAATTTTAAAGCTATCTTGTCTTTGAGATTCAGCCCTCACCCAGCACTTGCAGATTGTCAAAACCAGACGCATGTCCTTTGAGGAGCATTTTCCAATGGGGGGCTTTTTACTGGAAAGCATTAAAAGCAGTGAAGCTCAGCTGTAGCCAGCAAGTCAGCACCTTGGTTATATACGGTTATAGAGCTGGTTATAGGCTGGTTATAGAGTGTGGGACAACAGCTGTGCAAGCTGACCTGCCAGTTGGGAGAGCTTGCTGCTAGCCCAAGAAGGCGGTGGCTTCCTGAGATATGTCAAAGCCATTCTCAGTAGCAGAGAAACTATTAGTTTCTGACTTGCCAAAGAAGGATATGATGGAAGACCCTTGCTGATGGAAGACCCTTGCAGTCTTGAGAGATCCACAATGCTTATTTTATGAATTTATGCTCCTGTTTCTGGCAGACCCCTCCCTTTCCCTTCTTTCCTCCTCCTCCTCCAAATCCAATCTTCCCATCTGAGAGTGCGCCCTAATCTCCGTGGTAACAGGTGTAAACCATGGTACATCTGATTTCCACCTCCTTCTGTTTCTCCCCTTGCCCTTCCCTCCCTGCTGCCCCAGCAAGCAAGGCAGGGCAAGGGAATGGGACCAACATAACAGAGATAGGTAAGATAGTTTAGCTAAACCCCTAAAGACCTGTTCCTTCTGCCCTAAGTCTGAGCTTCTCTGAATACACTAACTGCTGAGTGATAGCCAAGGCAAAGAGTGGCCAGCTTCTGCCATACAGAGAAATCCTTTTTTCTCATCTAATGCAACCTCCTCAGAGGAGCAGTGAAATTTGTTACTGGTGCTGGGAAATAATGCAGCTTTATTGTTTTGCTCTGAATTCCTTTGTGTGCATATAGGATGGTCAGGATGTGGGCGCTAGCTGTTAGGGGGCACATAATTAAGTAATCCCTGACTCATGCTTCTCAAGTTATCTTGTCAAGCAGACAAGATATGCAGTAGGCAACAGAGCTATGGAGTAAAATGGCCCCAGTTTGTTATGATAGTTGACAAGTCTCATCCTAATAGCTTCTAATTATTTACTTCAAGTCAAATCAGCAGTGGTTGATGTGCGTTTCCATCAACATTTATCCCGTTGTTCCAGCACACTATCATTCCCTTCCCTGCTTACTGGTTCACCATCATCCCCCTTTTCTGTGGAGGAAAGGTTTTGTGATGGTTGGATGCCCCCTAGAAAATCTAATGAAAACCTATCTTTCAGCTTGGATTTATCCCACTGAAAATCCAGATTCAAGGTCTATGTTATTTGCAGTGATGACAGTTTACTAGATAAATTTCTGCAGAAGTTCTTTTAATGATTTGGTCTCGTAAATGCAGTCTTTGGTCCTACCCTTCCCAAGTTCTGATACTTTAATGGCCCTGTACACTGAAGCATCTCATCCCTGTTTAATCTAAGTAGCCAAACTGACTCATTACTGCTTTTTCTATTTCTCATGCCTTTTTTCTATGATTTCCATGTGTCATATTTTTGGGCTAAGTGGATTGTTGTCAGTATACCCGGTTCTGTTTGCTGGATGTTTCACAGCTGTGTGTCAGTCAGCCTGTTAAAGACGTAAGGGCACATGTATGTGCATTTCTAGCAGCTGGTTACTCTCACTGCTATCTTAGTGGTTTCTTGCAACACAATGTAAAGTGACATGTCTCTATGGCCATCTGTGCTGCTGCAGGGAAATTTGTTTGAGCCTCCTTGGCTCTCCTGCCTCGTATTGTCCTGTTAAGTAATCTCCTGTTATTGTTCCAGAGAGTTTTCAACGTTCTGTACCCAATGCCTGCCGACCAGAGAAGACATGTCAGCATAAACTCTGCTCGCTGGCTGCCTGAGCCAGGCCTGGGATTGGCATATGGCACCAACAAAGGGGACCTGGTGATTTGCCGACCAGAGTAAGTGCTTGCTTTACATGGAGACACTACATGGAGGTATAACTGCTTTAGCTATTCTGTTCTCAGTGTAGTGGGGATAACATGGGTTTTCTTGTGCTTGAGGGATGCAAAAACCCCAATTCCTAATACTTCTTTTGGACTGCTACAGTATTTACTTGAGTCTCTTACAATCAGTATTTGTTTTGATGATGGTAAACTTTGGAGAGTGTTTAGAAGTGCATCTCATTAGCTCATGTTATTTCTTATGTCTTATTAGGATTTCTGGATCCTTTATTTTTATATGATTAGTACAGTGTCTTTCAGCCTCTCTGGATGTATAGACTTCTAAAGGTTTACAGTGTCAGGAAATTTGAGTTAGTAATATGCTTGTTTTCCTCAGCTTTCAAGGACCTCTTAAAGGCCACCGACCAGGCTGAAGGTTGCTGACCTAGAATTATGAAATACTTTTTACAGTATTCAAGCAAGAGATTCTGTGAACTGCAGAGATTTTAGTCATGATTATGAGCAAGCCAGTGAATTATTTTGGTATTCTCACTTAAAACCCAGTGGTGTGACATGTACATTTCAGCTCTCTTTAATTTGTATAGAGCTGTGAAAGGTGTAACTGCCACTTTGTAAGCTTACAATTCAACACAAGGTAATTGAGTTGTGGTCTGACACAGATGATGACAGTGACATGCTGCTTTCAATGTTCTAAAGGAGCATCTTCATCATACTTCATTGAAACCCTTCTCTCCATTGTGTTGTCCAAGTATTTTTTTGGAACCATGTTTCTTTTATGCTGCAGGGACACTTTAGGGCTTTCTCTGCTTCAGTTAGTTCCTGGTGCTAAACTACCTTGGTATTCTTTTGGGTTATGCTTCACATGTTGAAGCTCCTTGGAGCTAAAAGCTGTCAGCTAGAAACTTTCGGTACTGCTGGTGATCGTACCAAATGCTTGTGTCATGACATCAGGCATGATGTGGTGCTTGAGGAGAGTCATATTGTCAGTTTAGAACCACTGGCTTAAATCAGAATAAACATATACAATCATAACAATGACTAATCCAGCACAGCATTTTAGTGGTCTGTGGTTGGAATTCAGATTGGAGCAGTTTTGGTAGTACAGAATGGCAATGCTTTTCAAATAGCCCTCTTGTTCTTCTGAACATAATCTTTCATCAAGGCCTTATTTATGCATGAAGTTCTACAAGATACTGTTACAGAATAAGCTATAATCACTCTCTTTCAGGATAAGTAGCTTTCTTTAAGAACAGTTGCTGTATTTTCTAAGGTGAAGAATTATTCAAGAATAATGGCTCTTTTCTTGAACTTGAGAATTATTCTAAGTTATTTTGAGTATAGAAAAATGCTTAAGATTGAGTCTACTGATTATGGTTCATGAGATGAACTTGGATGAGAACGCAGGGGAACAGAGTCTCCCGGAGGATGGATTCTTTGATTGAAAGCTGCAGAGTCAAGCTTGATCTGGCTGTCCTGGCTTCACACACCCCACACTACATTTCCACTCCAGTGCTTGCACTACTCCAAAGCTGAGTGGCATGTCTCTTCTTGGCACCTCAGTAATTAAAGAGTCAATATGAACGCTTTCATGGTATGTTATGGAAGCACAGTCAGCCCTTCTGCAGCATCCTTGTAAAACCTTCTTAGCTCACCATGTTAATTATGCCCAGTTCCAGCAAAAATAAGTGTTTTGTATGTGAACATGAAAAAAAGATGGCTGTATAGGTGGGAGATTTATTAGAGGGGCTGACAAGAATGCTTCAGCAGGTTTCCTGTTGGTAGATTGGAGTGATTGATGTTTCTAGTGATAATTGTAAACATCACATGGACTGATGTGGAGCAGGACCCCTAGTGTGCTCTGTTCTCAACTACACCATTTTATAGACCAACGACAGTCAAGAGTGACTTGTAAACCTCAGCATGAAGGTGTAGATACTCACTGAGCTGTATAATTTGCATTGAGGCACTAACATCAGAACACAGAGGTGAGTGAGGCTCTATCACAGTAGAAGTGGCTTGCAGCTGTGGCATCTGTTTCAGATCTGTTTGACAGATCCTTAGAGAAAGGAAAAATCCTGACATATGGTTGCCATCTCAGTAATTTTTAGCTTAATAAAATTGATTTGAGATTGGTATGTGTATTGACTTTAACTTGAGAAGTGAGAGAGAAAAATGAAAAATATTTGTGTGGTTTCCATATGCAGTAATACAATGGAAGACAAATACTAAATGCAGGATTCAACAATTGATAGAGTACTACTACATGGAGGATAGTCTAGCAAACAGCAGGAAAACGCTGTATGCTGAAACCTCCCCCACTGTTGTAATTTGTCAAAGAAAACTGTGGTTCAGTAGCAAACAAGAGAGATTATTACAATTCCCTGGGTCTTAATTCCCATATACAATGGAGGCATTTGAAACCAAGTGCTACAGGAATCATATAAACAGATTGAAATAGCAACTGTTCCTCAAGTAGAAGATTTAAATGGGTAGACTGGAAGTACAAGCTGACCAAAAAAAAAGGCATTAACTTGCCACTCCATGGACTCATAATGGGCTGCTGTGCAAGTAGTCCTCCCAGAGTTCAAAAGAAACACTAGTTAAAAATGGAAATGGCAAGGTCATATTATGTTGGCAGTCCATAATTGTAATCTCAGCACACAACTTTATAGGGTATATTTTGAAGGTAAGTAAAATGAAAACCATGGAAAATGGGATCGAATGCATTGTGGTTTGACTGAAGTGGAGTACAGTACAGTACCTGTCCTTGAGAGCTTTATATTTTTATTTCTAATTAAAAGATCAGCCAAGGATTTGCTCTAACATATCTGTGGTTTAGTAAGGCAATTCCTGTACTGGAACTACAATAAATCTGGTTAATTTCTAAATAATTGAACATCAGGTAAAGAGGGGGTGAAGTCCTTTTCCTAAAGGAAAGAATACAACATTATTGATGTACAACAAGAATGCAACTTTTTTGACATCTGTCAAAAAAGGGGTCAGTGGACTTCTTTTAAAAAACAGTTCTGGAAGTGGTTGATTTATACTATGTACACTAATGGCTGATAAAGATGCACTGAATAAATTTGCTGAGGATGTGACATTAGCTTTGTCATTGCAGAGAAAAATCAAAGTATTGCAAAGGAATCAGATGGCTGTGAAAGTGACTGGAGCTTTAGAATTGAGAACAGTACAAAGTGCACTTAGTGACTAATTACACTGAGTTCAGTAGATAAAATGATGGAGGAGGAGAAAGACCTGAGGTTTTGGTTGATTGTAGGTGATTAAGCCATCAATACATGAGGCTGTAAGAAAAAATGTAGTTCTAGGATGAGATGCACGATACTTAACAGCAGGGATGGCAGAATATTAATATGGGTGTAGAAGAAGCTAGATATATAAGCTAGAATAGTTTAAAACCTGCTTTATAACTGGCATGGTAGCTTAGAGCACTTGATAGTGGCATCAGGGGAACATTTTATGTAAGAAAGTGTGGAGTCTTTTATCAGGGCTAAAATGGAAAGAAAAGTAGAGGGTTAAATAGACTTCCATAAATATCCAAGAAGTGAGAATTGTATGTTTAAATACATTTCACAAAATGGTCAAAGTTGAAAGTGACCATTGGAAGTCATCTCATCCAACCTCTGATCAAGCAGCATCCCTTAAAGCACATAACTCAGGATAGTGACTAGATGGCTTTTTAATATCTCCAGGGAAGGAGACGGTGAAATCTCACTCAGCAACCTGTTCCAGTGTGCAGTCACCTGGACAGTAAAGAAGTCCTTCCTCTTGTTTTGGTGGAACTTTGTGTTCCCGTTTCTGCTCATTACTTCTTGGCCTGTTGGTCCAGCAGTATCAAGAAGAGCCTGGCTCCATGCTCTTGACACCCTCTCTTCAGTCCCCTAGTCATCAGTGTAACCCTCCACTGGACCTACTCCAGGAGCTCTGTGTCTTCCTTGTCCTGAGAAGTCCAGGACTGCACACAGTGCTCCTGATGTGGCCTCACCAGGACTGGGCAGAGGGGCAGAGTCACCTCTGTTTACCTGTCAAAGAGCTGTTAAATCTCTTCCTGGTACACCCCAGGATTCCATTTGCCTTCTTAGCCACAAGGGCACTGCTAGCTCATGGACAGTGTCCGCCAAGACCCCCATGTGCTTCTCCACAGAGCTGCGTTCCAGCAGATCAACCCTCAACCCTGGTGAAGGTTCCCAGGTTCTGGACCTGCACATGCCTTTTTTTGAATTTCAGTCAGTTCTTCTCTGCCCTGTCTTCTCTTGTTCCTGTCAAGGTCCTTCTGAATGGCAGCCCAGCACTTGGGGATATTGGCCTTCTCAGCTTTGTATCATCACTGAACTTGCTGAGGAGGCATCTTACCCCTTCATCCAAGTCATTGATGAATAAATTATGGACCCAGTATTAATCCTTAGGGGACACCACTAGTTACAGGCTTCCAACTGGACCCTGTGCTACTAATCATGACCCTCTGAGACCTGTCATTCAGCCACCTCAATCCACTGCTCCGTCCTCACATCCATCCTGCAGGTCCCATTTGCCTATAAGGATATAATGGAAGACAGTGTTAGAAGGCTTGCTGAAGTAAAGGTAACAACATCCATAGCTCTTGCCTCATCTGTCTAACCAGTATTACCATTTTAGAAGGCAATCAGGTTGACTAAGCGCGATTTCCCTTCGGTGAATCCATCTCTGACTATTCCAACACCTATATAAATGAAAATACTTCAGCTGTCATCCCAGTAAGCATATTGCCACCTGGCTGCTTCAACACTGGGGTTATGGGGCTAGCAATTTGAAACTAGATACAGAAATATATATATATATGTTTTTTATTAGAGGGCAAAGAGGCACAAATTGACTATGACTAGGTTGTGACTGCAAATTAGAGGAAGGTGGCAACCTGGTGATTTCTGCAATAGCCTATATATTGGTTGGGTGGATGCAAAAGATTTGGCAGTTTGGAAATGCAGCTTGGCTTGCAGAGGCAAATGGATGACTTGAATACTTTTGACTGAGGGTGAGACTTAACTGCTGAGCCATGAGGTAGGTTTTGGTATTTTAAACCCAAGGTTCCCATCTGAACAGGTGTTGACAAGCTGGATCTCAGAGCTGTTGTGCTGCTGTCTGTATGACCTGTTAAAAACTTTGTGTACTTTACTTACTGAATCTAAGTCTTGGAGTGTGAAGGAACCCAGGGGATTGTGACAGGAACCCAGCTTTTAGAAAAAAAATTCTCTGCAAGTGACTGATAGGAGAAACTATTTACTTTTCACAAGTCTGATCTTGGAGCGGGAGCAAGTGGTCTTTAGTTCACAGGCAGATCCTGCTGATAAGAGTGTTGGCTCAGATGTGGCTTGGAAACAGGTTGCAGTCTTTATGAGGTTGTGACAGCCTTTTTCTTTTCCAAGGGTCTTGTAGTTCACTGTTGTCAAGGTTGCAAGCTGGTAGACATGCATACACATTAGATCATGAGTCTGCTGTATGCTTGTGCATGGCTTCACATTAACATGTGGCAATCTGTGCCTTTTGTATTTAAGATAAATTTGTGTTCAGTCCAAAAGTGTGGTATTGAAAGGCTATGAGGCTGCCGTGTTTTCAAGGTTGGGCACCACTGAGCTAAATCTAGATAGTAAATTGATAATAGTGTTATTCAGTGGAAGAGCCATGTCAGATATCAACAGGAATCCCTTTAGGCACACCACATGAGCTAGTGTGCTCCATTTAGGAAGAGAAGTGAACTACTATGTACTACTCAGCTGTGGCCTGGAGATCTATCACGGGAAGTGATACAGAGCAGTGTGAATTCCCCTCACTCCTCTGTTGTCCTGCTGCACACTGACTTTTCTGCATGGCTGCTAGTGCTTTTTTAGCCTCCCCAAGAATGTTTTTCCCTAGCTACACTCTACCTGGCATCCTTTGTGACTGTGACCAGTAATAATCTTCAGTAAAGTTTGTGCATCTTTCTTAACTCTGCATACTTCAAAGTTTGACACAGTTTCTGAATCTTGGTGTTTGCATCATGGAATGAAATCCTCAGTGTCTGTCTTACATGGTAGAAGCGCCTCTACTGAATTATAAAGGAATTTGATTCTTAATGCTCATAACCTTTCCTATCCTGTCACATCCCAACAAGAGCTTTCCTCTTCAGAAACATCCCTGGTGGGGCATCTCAAACATGAACTGTCTTGTGAAATACCAACAGGTGAGACCAAAAGTGGTGAGGAGCAGACTGCCTGCTGCCCTTTGCCGTCTTTGATTGTGGAGGACTGCTGTGGCAGAAAGGCAGGGGATCCAAATATCAATTGTTTGTTGTTTCATCTTGAGTCCTCTCACCTGTGCTCAGAAGCAGGTTCTGTATGGGCTCAGTGCTCACATGCTTATTCAAATACTATTCCAGAAACCTTACTGTTCTGAGAAAGCTTCCAGCTCTTGAAGCACCTTGTCTAAGGCCAGCTTTTTAATGCAGGCATCCAGAAGAGAGGAAGGATTTCTTCAGCAGTCAGAGTCTCTGGTAATGGAATCCATATATCCCTGAAGATGTATCTGGTTCAGAAGCAGCATTCCTTAGATTTCTCTCATTGGGAAGTAGATGTGGGGAGTCTCAAACTGATTCAGTGCTATTCATTGTGCATATTTTAATTCTTTGGGGTGAGATTTGCCTCTAACATGGAATCATTCCAGGAAAATTATCTTTATGATAAATTTCTATGCTTTGCAAGAGATCAGTGCATTTATCTGTCTTTGCCAGTCTTTTTTTTTTTCTCTGAGAATGGCATATCCTCCCATCTACTGATGGGGACAATGTGTCTACGTTTAGTTACCAGCATTGATAAAGAGATCGTAATCTATGCAGCTGCCTGGCACATCATGTCTTGCCGCTGGCTGGCCGTGTTCCTCAGGTTCTGCAGCCTCCAGCCATGATGCCCCCAGCAGCATAAGCTACATTCTTTGTCTCTTAGGATAGCTTCTGGAGGATGGAGTAAACAAGGAGACAGAAGGAGGAGCTGTCTTCCTTCATGTATAACCAAGGGGTGTTAGCAACCCTGCCTGGGGAGTGTTCTCACAACCATTAACTGGGGTAGCTGGAGATACTATTTATGTCTGAGTCCTCCCTGCAAATAGTCTGTTGAAAGGCAGCATCTGCACGGCGTCTTTAACAAGGAAATGAATGCGTGTGCTGGGCTTCTGCTGCCTGTTAACCATAAGATACATTGAATTGTTTAAATGAGGCTAAAAGATGCTTTTGGTTGATAAAAGGACTGAAAAGGAGGGAAGATGCCAATTTTGCACTATAGTTGAATCCTGCAAGCATATGTTTGGATTTTGTTATTCATGCATTTAAGAATAAACTAAATTAATTATTTTCAAATTCTGCGGGAAAGCCTAGGTAGCCTGAGTGCCAAGAGGCTTGATCATTGCAGTTGCAGAAATAAGAGTGCTGATGTGGAGGCTTGAAACAGTATTTCCATTCTGATACTGGTTTTTTATTCTTTTTCTCTTTTTTTATATGACTGATGGCATTAAGTGAAAGTTGCCCTCCTAAAATTCCACGTAATGTGTCGGTGATTCCTAAAGATAAATTTTGAAAGCTGCTTTAAGTCTTCAGTTATTAGCAAGTTCATTTCCCTCACCCAATTCTTCAAGATACACTGTAGCACTTATCTACTTAGTGACATTTATTTTTCACCATGAGAAAAGGAGCTCAGTACAGATCTCTGTGTTAAGAAATCGTAGCCTGGTATTTACCGGTTTGTGTACTGCATCACTGGCCATCTGCAGGTCCTAACTAGTTCTCAGTTTCAGTAGCACTCTTTGTAAGAGCACAGCCATGTGCTGTAAAAACAGTTACCAAATGCTTCACTTACATATATTCAGATCACACCTGCCACCTTTTCTTCCTGTATTTTTTTCTAATTCTGTCTTCAAAAGCAGTTACATTTCATGCAAGCAATTATTTTACTAACTGCCTACTGCATGTGGCTCACTCATTGTTTCCATATATCTTCTTTTTTCTATTTGTTATATTAATCTCTTTAAGGATAAAAGTTACATGTAGAGGACAAAATAGTCAGTTTTAAGTATGGCTTTCATTTTGAAGAATGCTGCTAAGTTGACTTTTTTGCCCTTTTGTCGTTTCCTCTTTCTTTGTAACGTATTAAACAGGTGCGAATGACTCAAAACAATTAACTTTCAAAAAAAGTTTCTAAATGAGTGCAATTAGCTGCTATGTCTGGCGTATTTCTTACTGCCTAATTACACAAGTACCCTTGGATATTTTATAATTGGAGACATCAGAGAAGAAAGTTCAATATCTTGTCCATTTTGAAACATTATTGATTTTTGTTGTTAGCCTCACAAAAGAATAGACCTTTTGTCATTCTAATACCATTTTCCTCATGTTTATTTTTAAAATGTCTTTCCCTTCTCTTGCAGCACAAGTTCTCTGGCTGTCTTATAAACCTTCCTTTTCTCCACGGATCTGTACTAGACCTTCCTTGTTCACTTGTTTATTTCCTTGTCTTTCCAATAAGATTTTCTTTAATTTTCCAGTCTTTAATCCATATTATTTATGGAGTTTTATTTGTTGTCCCTTATGCCTGTTTTCTCCAAGAGAACTCTGTTAATGAATCCAGCTAGCAAATAAAACAACCGATCTTTTTCTTTCATTTTCTTTCCCTATTTTAAATCCTTCTGCAAATGATCTTAACTTCATGTCTACAAACTGTGAGTAATTATGGTAATAATTGCAATTTGAGGTTTTTGATTTTTTTTTCCTTTTTTTTTTGGAGGCAGTTTCCCCAGTATGCTAAACATAATACTTTTTAGCTGGATAATTTCAAAGCTGCTGAGGAGTAAAAATATGAATCTGCTTGCCCTGTGGACCTTGTTAAGCTTTGACCCCAAACAAAGATCTTGGTTTTGGAGCTTGGCAGCTTTGTGTGCACATTCCAATGTTCTATTAAAAATAAGCATTTGCTATGCTTGCTAATTTTAAACATTTATTTTGACATTACTTTCTCCCATTCTAGATGTATTCTCCTGGTTTTGTTGCTGGTTTCATATCTACAAAACAAGCCTACTTCATCAATGTTAGTTTCTACTAAAACAGTAATAAAAGTTCAAATATGACTAAAGAGTAGCTTTGGCTCTGAACAGTTGCAGTAGTTTAAGATGTTTTAAGGCCTTAGAAGACATAAGCAATTTGCACTCCCCTGAAGACTATTAACATCTGAAATTGTTTAAGCCACTGGAAGAGCTGATAGATCATAAGATATTCTGAGGGTTCAAAGCTGATTTGGAGTATAGTCACCTGTAATTACTTTAAGCAATTAACAAGCCTTTAGGTTTTTAGAGGACTTAAGCAAGTAATCCATCTTTAGAGCTGCCTGTATGATAATATCAAGCTGAACTGTGCTTGTTTGAAGACCTTTAAGCTGTGTGTTCTGGAATCTGTTATTTACCTTCCAGGGTTGTCCCTACCTGGTGCTTGGTGGTTGGAGCCACGTAGCAAAGGATACCTTGGCATACTGGCAATATTTAGTGAGAAGAAAATCAAGTTGAGTGCAAATTCAGGAAATTCTTATTTAGTCTATTTCTGCCTTGTTTATTCCAGGCTATTTGGCCTGGGCACTGTGCTCTTTTTCTCATAAACATGATTCAAGTTACAACTTCCTCTGTCATGCTGTATGTAAACACAGTGTGTTACATTACAGTAGTGTAAAAATTTCTGAGAAAATCACTTTTAAAAACTGTTCTGGTGTTTTGGCAGAAAAATGAAGGCTGTCTGAGAGGGACTTCCTTGTTTTTATTCTCAACACAAGTTTTTCTGTGCAACCTTGCATTCCTTAAGGGCAGCACTCTCAATCTCAGTGTTTGTACTTGTTCCCAAAATAATCAAACATCCACACTTTCATACTGATTTCTTTCCTTTCTGCTTTGTCATTGTCTTTTTGCTTAATCTCTGTTTGTTACTCCTGTTGAATGTGTTGGAAGATTGATTCTTAATTGAAGACTTCTCCCATGGAATATAAGACAAATTCCTCTTAATGTTTTCTGATGGTGTGTCATCCATTTCAAATTATGAGTCTACTTCTACATGCAATCTGTAGGTAGGTTGCAAATACTGACTCCTGGAAGTCACTTAGTTTTTAGCTATAATGGTCCTGTGGATCAGAAGAAATTATTCTGTTTTAGTTCTTCTTATTGTATTAATCTCTGTTTTCTTTCACTCCCTCTTCTTTCTCTCTGAAGTCTCTACCAGTTTAGCTGACTGATGACTCTGTTTCTTAGCTGAGATACCAAAATTTTACTCAGGGAAAATGGCGGTTAGGGGTGTGCCTTCTATCTAAATTTTATCCACTGGTCACAAGATCATGAACTGGATCCAGCCTTATGTGTCCACTGGTAGACAGAATAAACTTGTATGTGTTTACTTGGCTGAGACAGAAGAGCTACTACTGAATTAGCTACTGGTGCCACCAGCTTTATAAGGCTGACTTCATAAATGGTGTGAGTTTGAATAGAGCATCTTCAAAAATCTCAACATTTAACCTAGCTGGCAGGACTGCATTATCCAATGAACAGGACCAGTCATCTTACAAGGTGTTCCAAGCTGAGTTGGCACCCTTCCTGAGGCAGGCACACAGCTACCAGCTGCACCAAGCTGCTCTCTGTCATGCTTCTGCAGCACCTTGGACAATTCAAGCAGGTGTCAGGTTATGTTTCTGCATTGTTGCTGGTTTTCACACAGGCAAAACACGCAGGATTCTGGAAAACTAGTGGGTTATATCAATGTGAGGAGTAAAAATGAGTCTGTTCTTAGATAAATCATGCATCTCAATGTGATGAACAGGATGATGTAATACGTCATTTAAATATCTGTGATTGCCGATCACAAACTGTAGATCTTGTGTTCCTTGAATTCCTATACTCAATCTCATGCTCTTCTCCTGGCTAGGAATGAAACTAATGAAGCTGCTACCTCTTCTTGGTAGTTATTGCCCTGCAGAATTACTCCAGAAATCCCATTTGCTGGTTCCATACAGTTTGCAGTGCAGCCAGTTTTTACTTGGATTTGTCTCTGCACGTGGTTCATCGCCTGCACAGAAAGCTAAATATTTATGAAGTAGGGCGTTGGAAATTATTGTTTTCCTATCCAGGCAGCTGCTGGGAGTGCCAAACTTCGCCTTGTACTAACAATACCGTTGCCTAGCTAATCATGGGAGCTAGGGATGGGCTTGCTATGCTGATCATCACTGTGCTAGCAGAAGAGATAATGAGCTGCTGACAAGGATGCATCTGGAATCTGGCCAGCATTGCGTTGCACTGCATGAGATACTGTATGCTGCTTCTTCCTTCCCAAACCAGGACAACAGATTCCTGTTCCTTAGCATAGTGTCACCTTGCTCTCTTGTAGCTCGCTCTTTCCTTGATACAGTTTGAATGGCTTAGGAATGACAAGTTTACACAAAGGAAAGAAAGCATGTCTTGGGAAATTCAAATCCTTTGTAAACTAATCTGCTTTTGTATGCTTGCATTTAGTGATCTTGAATGGACAATATATTTGAGAAATCAGCTTTAGGGAGTATTTTCTTTTGTGGAGAAAGCAAACTTGTCAGCATGAAAATCAGGTGCATTGCACGGCATCACTGTGCGCCTTCCTTTCTGTGCTGGGCTTGCCACAGTCTTCATTCTGGTAATGAGGTTGTGCTAGGATTGAAGGCAGCAATGTTGTAATCAAAATTTAATTTGGTACTATAGCAAACAAGTGGGCTGTTGTTGGGCCTTTCCATGTGTCAGGATTTGAAGGAGGAGAGCAGTGCATTTGCTTATTGCTGCTGTCTTCTTCAGATTTCACTTAAATCATCCCCTGATAAGTGAAAAGGTAGTAAGCGCTATTTATACCTTCCTGGACATGCATACAGTACTTGTAAATTATGGGTTGTTTTGTCTTGCTGTCATGCTCCTGAGCTGTATTGTTATGGTAGAGTTGGGGAATTTTCATCCTGATCCCTTCTCCTCTTCAACTCTCAGTTTTGCATATGCCAGCTGAAGGAGTTTACCCAGATGTCTGTGTCTGTGCTGACCTGTGCTTTGTCAATTTACCCTTCAAAAACCGATTAAGCCAATGCTGTAAATTGTATTTCAGCTCTCTTGTCATTAGTTAATAATGTTGTCATTAATTCCTAGTACTTGATCCTAATTTCTTCCTGGAGACATAACTGAGCTGTGTAGGTAATACCTCCATGTAGAGGAAGATGCTTGCTGTTGGCTCTTGGTACTTAACAGACTCCACTCTGAATCCTTATTTGACTTTCAGCAAAGCCTGCAAGTCTGTGCCCTTCATCCTCTCCAAGCTGTTAATAATGTGAGCTGGACACAAGCGTGAGGGAAAAGTCCATCTTAGAACAGATCCCTGCTGGGAAATCCAGGCTGTGAGCAGCTCTGCATATAACAAAGCTAATGGAAATTTCCAGGGAGGGCTTAGAGAGCTTAGTGACAGCCATAAAAGGGAAGAAAGTAAGAACTTCACTAAGTGGACTTCACTGTCCATGACTGACACAGTGCAGAGAATTGCAGTTTTTCACCCTAAAGCCCTGGGCAACAAATGTCCTTTTTATTGCATCCACATCCAAGTGGCTCCATGCTACACAGAGCTTCTGCCTTACTCCTTGAAAAATGTAAAGTACTTCTAGCATTTCTATGTCTAGAGTTTGATGAAGCAAAAGTTAAATGCTTACATTACCTGAAAAATATTCATTTCTCCAGTGTAAGCTTTGCTTTGGAATAAATTGTCAGGCCTTGATTTGCAGATCTCCTGGGAAACGTACTGTGAAAGGCTGCTCATTTACAAAATTCAAGCAGTATTTTGCAATGGGAGCTAAAAAACCTTTAGGCTTTCTGAAAAGGGAGATTGCACTATTTTAAATAGGTATGGCTAAACCAGTGCAAGTCTTAAGCTTAATTGAAAATCTTATTTAAACTCAGATAATTGTGGTTGTCACACACATCTTGTTGTGTACTGAAGTTGGTTTAAGGTGTGATTATGTGATCAAGTTTCTAATGTGAGCATGGTGTTAAAAGTGGCATTTAGCCCACACAAGAGCAGTATTTCTTTGATGAAATTTTGATTCATTAAGAAGAGAGATTATGATCTTCATATAAAATGTAGTGCCCAACCAGTGCCCTCTGTTAAGTTCAGGTGTATGCTCTTCTCACTGTATCTTGATGTAGTCTGAAACATCTCTTCTGTAGGCTCAATCAATCATCTAAAGGCTGGAAAACCCTAATCAGAAGCAATCTTGATACTGATCTTAGGGCTGTGAAGAGACCAATGCAGATTCCAGCTGAGATACACAGATGCATACAAAAGAGGACAAAGATGGTGCTGAGGGTCTTACGGCTTTTGAGAGAAGTAGAGTTGGGAGAGGGTAAGTTGTGTACCTGGCCAAAGGAAGAGGCTGTTGAAAGGTGTCAGTGAAGATGCTTGCTGCTGCAGGAAGTGCCAGCTGTTTATTCTGAGCCATTTCTTTTGCCCAGCAGGGAGACACACTTAGACCAAACTAAAAAGCCAGGTTAAAGTGGTGCTGACTCCCATCGTGCCAAGTGTAATGACCTTGGCTTAAGCCTATTTATCGGTGTTCCCAGAGTCAGCAGCACCAGAGTCAGAGCAGGGGCACCATCTGCTACAAGTCCTCCTTCTAGGGAAAGAATGCAAAGCCCTTGATTCTCTGGCAGTAAAGAAAGAGCTAATAGGACCCTGGCAGCAAAGCTCAGTTGAAAAATTCCACTGTTTAAAACCAGTATGAAAAGTTATGCATTAAATTAAATGCTTGTTGATTTCCCCATGTGCAGACTTACAGCATAGAGTTAGAGTGGATTTTGCTGTCCCAACTGTACAATAGTGAGACTGCAGAATAGGTAGGAGCATGGTCAAGAGCTTTTCATCTGGTGTACTGCATGTCAGCTTGGTACCATGATGCTTTTGTAGAATTGAAATTGATCCATTCAGAGAAGTGTGTGTGTAGGAGCTGGACTTTCTGTGTAGTACCGGAACACGATGTTTGGGAGAAGAGAGGAAATACAGTATTATGAGCTCCCAGCTTGGTCTGGGGGAAGCTTTGTGGTCTTCTGGTTTCTTGTCTTGGGAGCTGGCAGGTTGGCAAAAACAAGTAAGACACACATTGGCAAGGAATACCAATCATGTACGTAGCTTTGGGGGACCATGCCTGTTCTTTAGGAAGCATGAAGATGTGTTGAAGAGGGAGAAGAGCAAAGGTCAGCTTAGCTCTGTTGTGTAACAGCTGTAGATACAAAGCACACTAGACTTTTTATGGACATTTTGACTACGAGATCAGAAAGTCTCTCTTGCCTAGGAACTGTGCTGCTTCACAGCAAAATGTGACAGCAAAGCCTCAGCCAGTATATTAGGCATGGGATGGAGCAGCCAGAGGGACTTGCACAGTTTTAGTGACAAGTTACCATCTGTCAGTAAACTCAGAAACCTTTGTAAATTAGCATGTCACTGGAAGCTGCTTTCACGGGGTATAATGCAGCACAGGAATAACTCAGCACAAAAAATAAAAAAGCAGTGGCTGGTTACTTCTTGTAGCCTCAATGATTTTATTGACCTAATTTTGTTTATCTCTCACTCTGAGAGCGCTGTCACCATGGAAGCCTAGCCCTAGGCCTACAGCACACACTGCTTTCCCATTGAAGCATGTCTGACCTGCAACATCCTCTAAGCTGGGGTTCTTGCCAGTTCTGCTAAGGTATCTCTTTACAGGAACAACAGTTTTTATAATATCACAAACACATCTTGTTTGTGCCTGAGCCATAACCAACTACTTGCCTTGAATCCTTCCTTCAGATTATGGGACTACCCCTACTTCTGAGACTGTCTGCAGGGTGATGGAAGTCAAACTCTTCAGACACAGTTTCCTCCTTGTCTACATAGGACTTTCTTTGTTGGTTTGGGTTTTCTCCTCACCACTTGCCTTGCTGTGACCACTGCACAGCATTGCTTGCTTTCCACCCAGCACCATCAGGTGTGTGCAGTCCAGCAGCTGTGTGGTGGTACACACCACCATTTCAAAACTCCCAGGCCAGCACACAAGCTGTCAGCATGGTGTGGCAAAACACTCCAGGAAGTGCCTCCCCCAGTAATGCAGTCCAGAGTACTTCTGAAGGTGAAACACAGCAGTAGGTGGGAAATCTCTGTGCTGCCTTGGACTGCTTAGTAAGTGCCCATCCTGTGTAATTTCTGTATGTCACAGAGTAAGCTGGATTTGCTGTCACTCTCTACTTGGTGAGATTTGTCCTTGCAGCATTATGGTGGTTCATTTCTGTGATTGCCTGTTGTCTTCAGCAATGGTAGATAAACTTGTCTGTTCCTGTGAGTAGTAAGCCCTGACTTGGTGTATCTTTTGGGGAAATGCTCTGTGAGAGGTTTCCAGAGCATTGGCTGATCCATTATACTTAGTAGCACTAGATGTAAAATTCAAGTTTAAACTTTTTAGACACACATGCTGTTGATTCAGTACAAGCTCTTCTGTAGAAACTTGTTAAAATATCCTCTGCATCTATCCTTGCTCCACAGTGGCTGTCAGTGAGAGGGATGTATAAAGTTTATTTATAGGTAGAGTGAGAATCATTTGCAAAGAAATTAAATGTTGAGTAAGAGCAGTGTCTTACTGACCATTACCTAGTGCAGGAAGTGCTCGCAGACACCACAGGGATAATTGGCCTTTCCATTCCAATTCCTTGTTTAGTCACTTGGAGTTAGGATAACCTGATTTTATATACGCGGTTGTATGTTTTCATTTCCTGAAAATCTGTCTGCTCCTGTTGCTGTGTTTTGGTGCTAATAGTGAATTGAAATGAGTGGAATATTCCAGAGTGTTCTGGTAATACAGCACTCTGTTTGCAAGGTGGGTTGTGGTGATGAGCCCTTTTAACAAAAATGTGAACTGAGCTAGATCTGCAGTTTCTGTAGGGCAGGAATCGACACTATTCTTCATGTTGTGGAGCTGTAAAGTGTGGTGGCTTGAACAGTGTCCTGTCGTGCTAATATTTTTTCCTTCTTTGGTATTTTAAGGGCCTTAAACTCTGGAGTTGAGTACCACTGGGACCAGCTGAATGAGAATGTCTTCACTGTGCATTCCAGCAGCAGGAATACTGAGCGGCCTGGGTGAGTCTCCTGGGTGTTGGATTAGAGAGACTTGACCCTTTCTGCCGTTTTTGTTAGATCTGACAACATCACTTCTTTGTTCCCTTACCACTGGCAGCTAAAAGTATGCAATTTTCTCCCCCTTTGACATTGCCTAGTTGGGTCACCTGGCCTTCTTCCAGCAAGTGACATTCAGTGCCCAAAAGTGCCAGTGATAGTAAAGTACATGTGTCATTCAGGGCCCCAGTAACAGCTGTGGGAGGAACATGTGGGGCTTGATGCATCCAAAACATCATGTAATGCAAATGGCCTTTGGAGGGTAACTGAAGAACAGGGGAGTTCACAGAGAAAAGGGCAAATCTGTGGTGTTGACCTAGTGACTGATTTTCATCATTTTAATTGCTGGTCATGGGACAGTTGTTTCTCAGTAATAAACTCTAAAAATAAAGCTAAATCTCTTGATGTTCCCATTGGCTGTTTCAGTCTGTCCAGTAATGCACATGTTGTTGCTCTAAACACAAGGGTGATGCTGCAGTCCATTGCTTCTTGCCACACGGACAAGTACTTCTCTGTAAGCCAGCTCTTCTCAGCAAGAGGTTGATGGTTGTGTATCTGAGTTGTGAGCTTCAGCATACCAAGGAAATTGTGAGCTAGTTTACAGAGTGAATATCTGGGCTGTCCTACAGCCTTGTTCTGATTGTGGGTGAAAAATAAGTAGTAGAGATTCTTTACTCTGCTGTGAGTGGGTATTGCCACTAAAGTTTTTGACAGTACATACTCAGTCTGGTATAATGGCAGCTTGAAGGCAGAAATACAGGTCCAGAATGAACTAGCTCAAAGGGAGAACAAAAAAGGTGTAGCAAGTTTCAAAGCCTTACCAAAAAAAGGCTGTGAATGAGGCAGTCTTTCCTTGAATCTCTTTTCTATTCCCAGCACTTAGTGGTCAGTTTAGAAAAGAGTGTTGCAGCATTGTCAAGATCCAGCTGTAGCATTGTACACTTCAGCTGTTTGAGTCTGAGAAGCTAATGAGCCTTGAGGTGGTTCTTGTTGTTTGCTTTTGAGAACACAGGATTTCTCTTGTCTGACTGGAATGGGCAGAAATACCTGCTGGAGTGCATTCATGTGTGATGTTGACAATCTAGGAAGTCCAGAGGAGGGAAAGGATACAGGCTACATCCGTGGGAGTTAAACTGCTCTGCTGTGCAGGAGGCTTTGTGTGTTTGTGCTTCTGCACTGCACATTGTGTTGCCTCCTCAACACAGTGATTCCAAGACAGTTGTCCTGCAGGCTGAATGATGCTGCAGGGATATCTCTCTGTGCCTGTGAGACACACTGCTTCTATGGAAGGGTGAGTGGACTCTAAGACTCCATTGGCTTAAAACTCAAGAGACCAGTGTGTGTAAATGAGTGCAGGTCACAATTCCTTTCATCCCCATCCTCATAGTAGCAAGCAGGTGCCTGTTTGAAGTGGAGACGAGAAAAGCCTGACATTCATGTTTCAGTCTTGCTTGGACATGTTGCCTCCAATGATCCTGGTCTTACTTGTTTTTCTCTTTTTTCAGAACCAGCAGAGCTACATGGAGGACAGACAGGGACATGGGCCTAATGAATGCCATAGGCCTACAACCCCGCAATCCCCCCACCTCTGTGACATCACAGGGTACACAGACCTTGGCGCCTCAGCTGCAGAACGCCGAGACTCAGACAGAGAGGGAGGTACAGGAGCAGGAATCTGCCTCTGCAGGGACTGGTGAAGGTAGGAGATCAATCAATGGTTGACAGAGCTTACCTGGTGATTTAGGAGTTTCTACATATGTTCCACATCCTGTCAGTGCATTTGGATACCCCTTTTATCCTCTTCAACAAAGATTGCTCCAGCCTAATTTGCTTGTAGCCAGTCATAGACAATCAGGAGAGTGAATCTCTGGCCATATGAATAGCAAACGTGTCTTCTTCACATGTTTTGAGGAAGGAAAATTAATTCTTTTCCAGATCATTGTGTCTTTGCAGAGTCAGCTGTACTGCCTTCATTCCTCTCGCATCTCCTGAGCTCCTAAGCATCAGTAAGGCTGCAAGCTACTGAGAGTTAAAATTTCTGCCTCTGTGTTAGAGTTCAGCTTGGTCCTCCAACTTATGCAAAAAGTCTACAACCTTCACATGCTCAACATTTGAATACAAAATAAAATACTGTAAATCACTTTTCACAAAGCAGCTTTGAGGATTCTGCTTTGTTTGATTGATGAGGTACATGACGAGTGCCCAACTCAGCTGTATAAAAATGTCTCAAATGGTTAGCAGTCCAGCAAAACTGACCAGCATGTAAGGAGCTGGAAACTGCTACTGTGCAATTCCTGTATAATGATAAAGTCACTAATCTGTTGAAAACATGTTGATTTATCCAGGTTTCTTGTCTCAATACTGTAACATGGTGCTTTCATTCAGCTTTGAAGTCTTGGCTAGGTAGGGGTTGGGCAGTATATGCATAGGAAAGACAAGAGAAAATCAAGGAGACAGTTTTGAAGTCGTTGGTTTGTGATGAACCTGCTTGGCTTTGGGAAGCAGCCCACAACATGCCTGTTTGTGCCTGTGTGCCTGTTTGTTCTCGGTCATTCTGAAAGTTACTTTTTGGTATGTGACTCTTCCACAATTTCTGCTGTGTAGTATCCAGCATGTGTGGTACAGCTTTGTATTTTTCTGATCTCATCTCTTCTGTACAAAGTTAAGTGGGAAATTCCTGCCCACAGGGTTTCCATCTGCTTATCTCAGCAGAGCTGAGATTAACCTCTATGGAAGGTTAGTACAATTGAGGGCGCGTGAATACAACTGGAACACAGACTGTCTGGACAAATGCTGAACTCATGTGAACTGGTTCTTCCACTGAATGTGCTACACAGACTGAGAGCATGGCACAGTGTGGGACCCTCTTGCATCAAGGCCATGATGGTTGATGCTGCAGGTTTTGGGAGTCAGTTGAACCAGGAGAGTTCAACACTGCTTCTCCTCCTGCTGTTCTGCAATCATCTGACAGTTTCTTTATCTTGTTCTTTCTAATCTTTCAATTTCCATGGGTTTTAACTAGACTAAACTGTTAATGAGATGGGGAAAGGGCTTTTCTTTACCAGTGCCTTGGCAGGATATCTCTACAAAGAAGCAAAACATGTACTATTTGGAAGAAAAGGAATGTAAATAACCTGTCTAGGATAGGTACTTCTCTTTGTCTCTCTTTCTTGTTTGGAAGAAGATCGGTGAGTTCCATATCTGGTGTGATTTCCATCTCAGACATTGACTTACCGCATGTCCCCTTGCGAAAGGCCACAGCTGCAAAACGGGCTGTCACACTCCTGTCAGCTATATTAGACCTGTAGAACAAGGGAGTTACTGCAGTTTAAACATGTGCACCAGAGGTGAGCCAAGACATTTTACCCTTTTGTTGATCAGTTCCTATGCCAGTTGCATCCTCAGTGGAAATTCCCGTGTAAGGGCTCAAGAGTAACTTGAAACAGGGAACTGTGAAGAGAATAATGGGCAGGAGCATGAAGGATCAAAAATATCAATAGTAATCCATGATAGAAGAATAGTACAAAGACATGACATGAAGCAGAAAGAAATTTTCTTCTGCTTTTACCTGCACCTTCGCCAGTTAGCGAGGTACTTGTAGCAGCAGTGGTCTGTCTCATCTGAGTCTTTGTGATGCACATACAGTGTGTTCCAGCAGGCAAGATTAGGTGATGCAGTGCTTTTATGATGGCTGATTTGCACACTGTATCTACTGTAACTCTGATATCAGGGGCAAAAAGAAAAAAAGAAGGGAAAAAAAAAAAAGTGTACCAGTAACTTGGGGTGTGACCCAGGGCAAATTATTAATCATCTACCGAGTGGGAATAAGTCTTCCCCTAGTACAGCACACCAGGGGCTGTGGAGATTAATTAGTGTTTTGTATGGGGCTTTGAAAATGGGAATCGCTATGTAAAGGCTTAGTAGCATTATCAGCAGCAGAATGGATAAATCAAGTGTGATTCTGAGTAATGTAAAGGAAAGTGGTTTAGTTATCACCCTGCCATGAGGGGCAAAAAAGCCCAGTCCAACCAACTGACCGACCAACTGAAAAAACCCTTATATGTTTAATAAAAAAAGAAGAAAGGCTAATGCTACCCTGAAAGTGGATTTCTGTCCTCTGTCACATCACCCCTGGTGTTGTGGGGAATTCTGGCACAGGGCATTTCTTGCAGATATGTGCTTACTGTACAAAGAAAAGTATGCAGAATTGCATCAGAAATCTAATTAAGTTCTGTGCGGGTATAAATAGTTTCCTTTTCTCATGCAAAGCTCTGCGGGGACTTTGCTGCTCTGATTATCTTTCTACCTCCTTGGGAGGAATGAGTATATGATGACTTTATGAGAAGTGAATCCCTCTAATGTCTGAATCTTTCTGTTTTGCAGCAGTTAATAATGGACTTGTGAGCTCTGCTCCCATTCCACACATAAAGGAAAGGTAGCTACAGTTGAGAGAAAACTAGGAAAGGTACCAAGAAATGCTTAAAACAGTGTTTGAGCTGTCTCCTATTTTCTTTTAAGCTGACAGACATTGTGGAAATAGTGATAGAGTCGTAACTTTGAGGCACCCTTAATTAGAAACAATCTGTTGGGCGTTTTACTATGTTTTCCTTGCAAATAGACAGGCATGGTAGGAGTAGGATCTGTATTCATCTGGCATATTGAATTTCACTTAAAACCCAACAAAGATTCCTAATGAGATTTCATGGCCCAAAGCTTTAACCTTTAGAAATTGTAATTCCTGGTCCAGTCTGGGTCAGGCTGTGGCTGCTGCTGTGCATTCATTGTTCAGACTGTTGGATCTTTAGAGTACAGTGCAAGGGGCAATAACTGCAGGGTCTGCAATAGTGCCAGAGCTGCTGCAGGCTGAGGGAGAGGGTCCTCTGCAGAGCTGCAGGACGCTTGTTTGATAGTGGATCCATGCTGTCCCCAGCTGTTGAGAGTATATTAATACATCTTTTATGTAATCCAGTTGTTAAAGAGAAGAAAAAACAACAACAAATAACTGAGAAGCAATTGTCATCTCATTTCCTATCATCTGCATTGTCTTTGGGGCTTAAAATTCGGGTAGCTAGCTCAGTTCTCCTTATGCAAGTAGGCAGATGTTTGGAGTTACTGAAATTGTAGCCACCAGCATATTTGCTGTCACTAGATTGCTACTTTGCCTGTCTTTGGGGGAGCAACATACTGTCATGCCATATACAGTTTTTAACTTGTTGGGTTGAAGTGTTTATCACCAGCCAGTACAAATTTCCATTAGTTCCAACTGCTTTCAGAGATTGCAGCAGATACATTTGAGAGGGAAAAGGGCTGTAAAATGAAGGATTGGGGTTTTGAGATTCAGTCTGTTCAAACTGTTGGCAGTGAAAAGACAGCACATGCAAGCAAAACTTTCTTGATATAAGCAAAACATCCTGAGGATACCTAAGGAGCACTTAAAAGCAATCAGTGTGCCTGTGATGTAACTTATTTAATCTGAGACATTAGGAACAGGTGTCGAGGGGCTGCTTGGGCAGGAATAGTCTGTCCCCAGCTGAGCCTCATGAATGCTAACAAGAAGAAACATGTTGTTTTATGTTAGCTGAACACGTTCTTGAAGTGCTGTTGTCAGATGTGATGTGACTTTTGTGCAATTAGTGTGGAAATGGGAACTGGGACACCAGGGATCAGCTTCCAGATCTGCCTCTCATTCTCCAAGTAGAAATGTGGGTAGATCCCTTAGCCTTTCATCTGCCCGTCCATCTGTAAAATCTGCATCATATGTCCTACAGAACTGCAAATTTCAGTTTCTCTTTAAAATCCTCTGAAAACCACTACCTAAAAAATAGGCTTGGCTTCTAGAAGTATGTACTATGCGAGCCTTTACAGCGTGATCTACTCCAAGTACTTGGATCTCTTGGGATTAAATTATGTGTGCTACTTTTAAACTCTCATTACAAAAGTAAGTTTCACTCTTGTGAATAGCCAAGGTGAGATATTACTAAGAATGTTTTTACAAGTTAAAGCAGTTGTGTCTTTTCTGAGTTCTGTGGAGTTGTTTGGATTAACTACCTCAGAAAGGAAGTGTGGACATGTTTCTGGTCTTGGTTGGAAAGAAAAGTAAATGGTAGTATTTCCTGCAGTATTAAAGGAGATACAATTATTCATAGCTGGTTATACTATGGTGTGTCCCTCCCTTTTCTATTCTTATGCAAGGGGTGAATTAATGTAAAAATGCTGATATTTTTATCTTTGAGCATCTGAATTAGTGGGTCAGCTCACACCTCAGAGCTATTATTTCACATTCTCTGAAGACTTAGATATCTCTGCAGTGCTTACTGTTAGTTCTAATTTTGAAGCTTTGTTTGCAAACATGGTACCTAACTACTGCTGGTTTTAGAAAGAGGAATATTGAAAACAAAAGAAAATTCAAGAGCAATGTCAGTATATTGCACAGATATAGGGGAGTCTGATCTCGTCCTTGCTTCTGCGGACTTTGCATTTCATCAGGAGTGTGCCATCCAATGTCCAGAGATAAACAACTTGTCCTCCCTATAAGTACTTCAGAGTCCATTTTATTTAAAAGTGGAAATACCCTGTCTTATACCCAACTCCATCAAAAGTTTGCAAGATGTTTTGCCTGCATAGTTTCCTGTGCCAAATTCTTGTCCTGCTGGACTAGCATAGAGGACTTTTTAAATCAGATGCATTAGCTAGGGATTATTTAGTTAAATGTCTGAGACAGTCAGCTATATTGACAGAAATCCCCTAGTCTTTGGGATAATTGCTCTCAAGAGTAATGTTTTGTTCTGTGTTTGGAATAGACGGGTGTTTGGACCTCTGGTAAGGTCACTTTGATTACAGTAGAAAACATTTGTAGGAGCACAGCACTGCAGCAAGCTGAAATGTGTGTGGTTTACAGCATTGCTGTTGTTTTGGGTAAGTGCCTGTGTGCCCACCCTGAACCTTCACCAAATGGAAGTCATCTTATTTCACTTGCTCTGAGTACTAATGTAGTCTGCATTGGCAGCCTGGTAAAAGAAGGTGTGTGGGAGTCACTAGGCAGTAGAAATGGGCTGTGTGTGAATCTGTGCTGTAGCTCAGCTCAAGGCAAATGGCACAGCAAGCTTTGCTCTGAACTAGTCAGCCAAAGTCATCATTGAAACCTGAGAGAGGAAAAGGGGAGGACAGTCCCCAAAGCAGAGCTGTTTGTTGGCTGCTTGAATGATAAGGCTCACTTCTGGCTCTTGATGGGCTGGGAATTTCCAACACTGCTGGGATCTGAACGCTCACGCCTTGCTGATTCCTGCTGTGGCATCAGCCCTTGCCTGTCTTCTGAACAAGCAGATGCCTCAATTGGAAATTGAGCTGTGGCATATGGTAACTTAGGGCAGGGAAGAGCAAGGGGTACTGTGGTAATGCGTCTATTTGTAATGCTGAGAGGCATTGGCTGGCTGGGAGTCCTGTTTTGCTGTTCCAGTGCTTCTGTACTGGACTGGTTTATAGTAAGTGATCTGTCAAGAGTGTGGTACCTGCTGTTTCAGGACTTGTGTAGATAGGACTGTCTCTCATGTCTCTAGACCAGGTTGCAAATCTTGACTTTCTTAAATTTCCTCTCCGGCCCGGCCAGATGGTTGTTAATGAAGTATGACTGTGCCCTCAGAAGGAAGTGACTGAATCTAAAACCATGCTTCTCAAACCTTCCAGTTAGTTCTGCTCGTGATTAATGTTTCAGTATCCCTTGGCATGCATGTTTTTCACACTGGAGTTCCCAGTGTAATAGTTGCCTCTGTCCCCAGTCTTTGTACTGGTCGGCCAAGTTCCTAGTTCATGCATCAACCACTTCCTAATTCATACATCAGCCACATCCTGAATAGGATTTCTCTGCTAGAGTTGTGGGTCAGACTCTGCCCAGGGGGTATTCTTGCTCACTCCTCTAAGGCCATGCTGCAGATTCTCATCTGTTTACAGGTGTCTCTATGATCCCACTGGTGCTCTAATCAAGGGGATAGACAGGTATAATGGATATAGCATGTTTACTACATTCCTAGCAGAAACCCTCTTACTCTACTGGTGAGATTTAAATTTGCCCTTAATGTCCATAGCGTTTCTACAGCAGGGCAGTATGTCAGCAGACTTACTTGAGGATGAAATTAACTTTGTCCAGTGGTGGGGATTGCTGGTAGTGCCTGATACAAGTACCATTTAGCCCATGATAAAAGGTAATAAGTTGTCGCTGACTGACTGCACAATGTGTCTACAGTGGCTTGTTGTGGACTTTGCTGACTATCTTAGCTCTTATGCTGGATACAAAATCACAGAATCACTAGGTTGGATGAGGCCTTACAGACCATCAAGTCCGACCCAGCCCTAACACCTCAACTAGACCATGGCACCAAGTGCCGCATCCAGGGTTGGTGACTCTACCACCTCCCCAGGCCATTCCAATAGTTTATCAACCTTCTGTAAAACACTTTTTCCTAATGTCCAACCTATATTTCCCTTGGCACAGCTCAAGACTGTGTCCTCTCTTTCTGTCACTTGCTGCCTGGTGAAAGAACCAACCCCCACCTGCCTACAGCCACCTTTCAGGAAGTTGTAGAGGGTGATGAGGTCACCTCTGAGTCTTCTTTTCTCCAGGCTGAATAGCCCCAGCTCCCTCAGCTGTTCCTTACAGGGCTTGTGTTCCAAGCCCCTCACCGGCCTTGTTGCGCTCCTGTGGACATGCTCAAGTGTCTCAATGTCCTTCCCAAATTGAGGGGCCAGAACTGGATGCAGCATTCAAGGTGTGGCCTCACCAGTGCTGAGTACAGGGGAAAAACAACCTCCCTGTTCCTGCTGCCTCATATTCAGTCAGCTGTCACCAGCACTCCCAGGTCCTTTTCTGCCTGGGCACTGTCCCCAGCCTAGAGTGCTGCAGGGGGTTATTGTGGCCAAAATGCAGGACTCAGCAGTTGGACTTATCAAACTTCATCTTACTGGATTCCACCCATCCATCCAACCGTTCCAGGCCTCTCTGCAGAGCCCTCCTACCTTCCAGCAGATCAACACATGCTCCCAGCTTAGTGTCATCTGCAAATTGACTAATGAAAAACTCAATACCCTCATCTATGTCATCAATAAAAATATTGAACAGAACAGGCCCCAGCACAGACCCCTGAGGGACACCACTGGTGCCTAGCTGCCAGCTGGATGCATCACCGTTCACCACTCTATGGGCCCAGCCATCCAGCCAGTTTTTAACACAGCACAGAGTGCTCCTATCCAAGCCTGGGCTGCCAGCTTTTCCAGGAGTATGCTATGGGAGACAGTGTCAAAGGCCTTGTTGAAGTCCAGATGGACAACATCCACAGCCTTTACTGCATCATACATGATCATACAATCATTTAGGTTGGAGAACATCTCCAAGATCATCAAATCTAACCTTTGGCTAAACACCACTATGTAACTAAACTACAGCACTAAGTGCCATGTCCACTCATTTCTTGAACAGTTCCGGGAATTGTGACCCCACCACTTTCCTGGGCAGTTAAAATGAGTAGCCAGCATCTCAGTGAAGAAATTCTTCCTAACATCCTCCCCTGGTGCAGCTTGAGGCCATTTCCTCTTATCCTCTTGCTGGTTAACTGGGAGAAGAGATTGACTGCTACCTGGCTGCAACCTCCCTTCATGTAGTTGTAGAGAGTGATAAGGTCTCCCCTGAGCCTGTTTTCCTCTGGGCTAATCAAACCCCAGCTCCCTCAGCTGCTCTTCTTATGACTTGTGCTCCAGATCCTTCCTTCACTACCTCCATTGCCCTCCTCTGGATATGCTCCAGTACATCAGTTTCCTTTCTTGTAGTGAGAGGCCCAAAACTTGGCGTGGGGTTCAAGGCGTAGCCTCACCAGTGCTAAGTACAGAATGACAATCACTGCCCTGGTCCTGCTGGCCTCACTATTTCTGATCCAGGCCAGGATGCCATTGGCTTTCTTGCCCACCTGGACACACACACTGGATCATGTTCAGCTGCTGTTGACCAGCACCCCCAGGTCCTTTTCTGCCGAGCAGCTTTCCAGCCCCCTTTCCCCCAACCTGTAGTGCTGCATGGGATTGTTACAACCCAAGGGCACATTGTTGAGCATCATGCAATTGGCCTTTGCCCATGACCCAGCCTGCCCAGATCTCTCCTCAGACCCTTTCTTTCCTCCAGCAGGTCAACACTCCCAACCAACTTCCTGTCACCTGTGAACTTAATGAGGATGCATTTGAATCCCCTCATCCAAATAACCAATAAAGATATTAAACTACACAGCCCCAAGTGTTTGTGTTTTCCTAGTCAATGTGGCATTTTGGTTTTTATCGTGTTTTAACTCCTCCCTACATCTAGCCTTGTTGACATTTGTGTTCATTTTCTTGGTGCCAGGAGAGCTCATGGCTTTCTTCTCAAATCAGCACTGTGATAGCTTCAAAGAGGTGGGAGTGAGATTTATTTCTTTAATAAGAATCAGCAAGATCCCACTGTGGAATGTTTCTAGCAGTTTATTATTACAGATTGTTCTCCCCAAATGCTCCGGGTAGGGTTTGTAGCAAAGGAGGATGCTGAGAAATGGAACTGGGATGAACTTCCCTGTCATGGTGATTTAATGTCCTATATGGACAAATCTTATGTGAGATTTTGTTCTCTTCAGGTAATCTGGAGCAACCAAGGTATCTGACGATGATTTGCTCAGAGCTTACTACAGCCCGACTATAAAGGGAAGCCTCAGAGATAAGAGTAGACAAAGATTGTAGGTCTTGAGATGTGTTTTTGTATTCCTCGAAAGATAATATCAGTCAAAGGAAGCAGGAACCTACACACTTAATCATAGCTAATGTGGAAGACCATGTTCTGTAGCTGCTGTCTGCTCTTGGCCAGCTTCTTTTGTTCTCCCTAGATTAACACTGGAGACACTGCCATTGTGTCATCTGCCTACTTCTCAAGCACGTGAAGTAGGAAAAGCCATGGGTTTGTTTGGGGGAAATGTTTGGTTTATTGCAGTGCAAACTGAGGTTTCTCTTCCTGTCCCCATGGGAGTGGCAGGATTGTCTCTATAGCTGTGATAAAGCATCCTGCCTCTTTGACTACTACCATTTCCCCCATCTTTATGGCCAGATCAGAGCTGCTTTTCCAAGGCTTGGACATGGAAGTCTGTGGAAGTGGCCAAGATTTTCTTGACAGAATTCAGTGCCTTTGTTTGACAACCAAGTGGAAAGTTATGGAAATAAAATACTGGGCTCCCTCTGGAATAAAACCTATCTTCTGTCCCAGTATATGCACGCTGCATGATGCAACGACTCGGCATGCTTTGTTTTGAGTCGTAGTTCACTTTGTGCAACAGAGTTACTTCGGCTTTCTTTTGCAGGTGAAGGTCCAGAATATGGGGCCAGTGGGGAGGATGCCCTGAGTAGGATTCAAAGGCTGATGGCAGAAGGTGGCATGACTGCCGTGGTTCAGCGGGAGCAGAGCACCACCATGGCGTCCATGGGCGGCTTTGGCAACAACATCATTGTGAGCCACCGGATCCACCGCAGCTCTCAGACTGGCACAGAGCCCACTGGAGCTGAGGGCACATCAGCACAGCAGTCCACCTCTCAGCAGCTGGGCACAGAGCTGGAGGAACAGATCCTGTCAGAGGCTGTGCAGCTGTCGGAGCATGGCCTGAGCCTGCGGACAGCCCCTAGCGGGAGTGAAGGACAAAGTGCTGGTGACCTGGACCTGCCAGAGCAAGCCCAGTCCTCCATGGACACCGAGGGACCAATTGAATACAGTGACCTAACTAATAATAACCACCTTCCTGACAGTACCAACTTCTATAGTAATGACAGCACCAGCGGGGAGTCGCGGAACAGGTAGAGATTGAGTTGTGTGTTGGTGCTACCCTTGTACTGCTCAGCAGAGACCTGTACCTCACAGCTGGCCAGGAGCTGGAAGAGTAGGGATGGGTGGCTCTAACAGGATGCTGGCGGTTCAGAGGGCTTCTCTATCCTGAGTGGTGGTGGAAGGGATAAGAATTGTAAGGGAAGCCATGGGGAAGAAAACATACTTCCAACATTCCCACTGCTGAAGAGTTAACAGGAATACAAACCATACTTGCTGCACATCAGACAAATTTTGAAGCCCCATGGCATCCCCTGAGCTAAGCCCTGCAACTTGGTGTGTCATCCTTTGTAAAGCCTTTTTCCTTTCCTTTTTTCCTGCCCTTTTATACCCATGAAGCTGATCAGTAGAGAAAAAGAGAAGGGGCCTGCAGCGTACTTCTGGAGACAGGCAGTACTAGGCAAACCCAGGCGTGATGTTCCAGCTCTGTTGCTGGAGTGGAGGAGTCTTCCAGGCCACAGTCTCTCCATAGCACAGCACTGCTCCCCCAGAGTGTGATGTTCTGCAGCCAGTCCTGCCTATACTGTGGTCTTTTCTGGGAAGAACTGGGTTTCACCAGAACATGCATGGCTCAGGATATGCTCACAGGTGGGATCTTTTCTCTTTATAGTTTAGGACTTGGCAGGAACCAAAGCAGAGATGCCGTATGGATGAGTAGAGGGACAAGAGCTACTGCTTTTTAGTCAGGATGCAGTTCACACAAGGGTGTTCTAAGCTGTGCCAATACTAACATGAATGAGCCACCCCAGTGGTTTCATGGTGCCAGGACTGAGCTGCGCCTCCTTGGCAGGGGGCAGGAAACTCTTTCAGCTCCAGGCCAGGGTGTGAGGTATGGATCTGTGATGTAAGGTGTTGCATGTGAAATCTTGACCTTGTACATGTAGTTTCTAGTGGAGAAGTCAAGGCTCTGATACTTTGTTTTTAGTCTCAAATGTGATTTTCCTTTTCATTTGTAACTCTCCATCCCTAGCAGGCTTGTGGAGGAAGTACGGGGAGAGTGTGAGTGCTAACGAGGGAAACACCAAAGATCAATGTCATTAAAATATGACAAACCCTTGCTTGACCTCCTGTCTTCATTTGTGTGATGATTGTCTCTATGTTTGGGGATAGATACATCCCCCAAACATAGGGGGATAGATACATCCATCTCAGAAGCTCTAGGCAGCATACAAATGGCCGATGATGACCACCCTCTTCCCAGGAGGAAAGCAGACTCAGCCCATGAGTTGAAAGTCCAAAACTGGGAAACAGGGAGGAACATTTGGCAGTCTTGCTTGCAATTTAAAATTAAAATTGCATTTTAACTAGTCTGGACATGAGCAGGTACCTCTGCATTTCCCATCATTCAAGTACTGCAGTAAGGAGAAAGAGGAGCGTTTCACCTCTCATGTGTAAAAACATGTGTAGAGGTGCAGCACTGAATATCTTGGGCAAGCAGAGAGTGGTCTGTCTTGCTGACCCCTTAATGCAAAAGAGTGCTGCAGTATCTGGCAGTTCTGAATAGAGGAATGTACACAGTTACCATTGTGGTGAGAGGGATGTTTCCACTGCTGTCTGAGCACCTGTCAGCAGCTGCTGTGCTCCTACCCAGCTCCTATAGATTCTGTGCTGGTAAGACATTACAATAAATAAGTCTGTCATTAGGCAGCACTCAAGCTCCCAGTCAGAAGAGTCTGTTAGAGAACATTAAGCAAATCTTCCCTTAAATCACAGCCTGGAAATGAACCTTAAATCAAATCAGTTGCTGCCGGGCCTCATCACTGAGTGTTAATGAGGCTCTAAAACCTGCCCCAAGCCAACCACATCCCTGATCTGACAGGAGAGCAGCCTGAAAAATGGGATTCCCTTGTGTGGCAAGGAAGGTTTCATGCATCCCTGTATTGGCTTACTCTGGAGGGGCCTGAGGATGTGCTGGCAGTTGGGAGCCAGAAGAGCTATGTCTCAGATGGACAGACAAGGCAGTGCGGGTCTAGACAGAGCTGTTTATTGCTCTGCTTGAAAACAAAAACAGAACCTGGAAAAAAAAACCGTTTCAGCTCAGCCTGACATCACTCCTTCCCTTTCCCTGCATGATTCCTGGAAGAATCTTGAGGCCCATTCTTGGAAGATGTGTTGCTGAGCATTTATAGATACCCATTTTCAGAATGAGCCAAGCTATCTACAGAAAAATTTCCATCTCAGTTGGAGAAGTGTCTTCTGGGCTGCCTTGCTCTGGTGTTGGCACACTCTCAAAGCCTGGTGTGCACCGTTGCTGGGCACTCTGGCCAGGCTGCTGTGCAGAGGCCTGAAGCCTGCTCTGCTGATGGCTCCCCCTGGTCCAGACCTGCCCCCACTGGAGACTGTGGTAGAACAGAGGGGGAGCTCCAGTGGGACCTGGAGCAAACCACAGCTGCTGTCTTTGCCATTGACCCCAGTCATCTCTGAAGCTCTAAAGCGCTTTTCCATTCAAGACTTGAAGGGGAGGCTCTTTCTGATCAGGTAAGGGAAGAGGCCTGGTCAGAGCAGGCAATTTTGTAGCTCTGGGCCAAAGGCTGCTAACAGTTGAGCCTGACTGCAGCCTGTGTTCCTACGGGCTTTAAGCAGGAGTAGTGGGCACAGTGGGTGTGGATGGGCTTAATCGTCTGGTGCTGCCTTGGACATGTTTTGTAGGTGATCTGCTGTGGCTACACAACTGAGCAGGTGCCCTCAGTGGTGATGGGCTTATGTGTACAGAGAGCAGTGTTTTTCTTTTGAGTTTCAGACCTAGGATCTGCCAAGTTCAGATGATCCCTGCCTGAGACCTGATGGAGCTATGTGGATGAATGGGTAAGGAGGGAACAGGAGGGAAAATTGAGCCCACGCCAATGCAGTTTATTTATTATGCCTCCCATGCTTCTTGTGGGACAGAACTCTTTATATGCTTTGGACTGCCCTGCTCCAGCCCAGCAGTCTTGCTCAGTGGTTTCAGGCAGGGCTGATCTAACTGTACCCTCAGACAGCACCCCTGAATCTGCGTGGTGACCTGAGGCCTGGATAGAACAGCAGGCAGTGGGATTGCCCATACCAGGGACAGCAGCTCAGGGCTCCTTCCCCAAGCCTTGCAGCTTGCTCACTGCAGTGTGACAGTGCAGCACTGAGGCAAATGCCAAGCCAGGAGCAACATGGAAATTCAACATGAGCTGCTTCAGGAAACCAAACCAGAGCTGTGCTTACTTGCTGGCCCAATTTAGGAGGCAAAATGAGAGCTTTGCTGCGTAGGAGCAGGAAATAATCTTAAAAAGTGAAAGCTTTTCTCAACCATAGACTGTCAGGAGCCTTTAAATGTGCTAACAAAATCCTGGGGAAAGGAGAAATACAGTGCAGAGAATTTTATTTAGCTTTCAAAAGGCTTTTGATAAAGTCCCTCACAAGAGGCTATTAAAAAAACTTAGTCACCTCAAGGGTGAGGGGTAGAGTCCTCCTGGAGATAGAAGCTGTGGGAATTGGAGTCAAAAGTAATAGCCATTTCTTGACATGGAATGAGGTTAATGGTGGGTTGGTCGGGTTCGGTAGGAGCCAATGTTCTCTAAAAGCCCTAATGAGCTTAAAGAGGAGGGAAACAGCTGATGATACAAGATTATTTAGGTTTGTTAGGAAGGGAGAATGTGCCAGAAACCTGGGGCAGTGGGAGGAAGTAGTGGTTGGAACTTCTGTGCTGGAAGGGGACTTTTTGTATGAATCCTTCACAGATGGAAACCTGCATGGGTGCTGCTGCAGCCAGTGAGTGCTCAGGCGTCCCTGGGCCTGGGACCACATCAGAGAGTGAGCACTGGCTGGAGGGAGACCTGGGATCCCAGAGAAGGTTGCTGAAGCCCTGGCAGATGGTACAGTGAAGTGGTGATGCCTGCTTGTCCCTGTGAGTCCAGGTTTTCTGCCCTTACTCGTTGGCTTATCTGTTGTTCCATCTCCAAGTACTTGTATTTGACCCCCCAGAAGTCCCACCCCCACATGTGACTGCTGTGGGGTGACCTTGTAACTGGGTGGTGCTGGGGCCTCAGCTGTATGTGACCACCAGAAGATGTGCCAGGCAGGAAGGAGAGGCAGAGACCTGGTCATGGCTGGGTGCATGGGGAGTCTCTTCCATTATTACTGATGCTAAAGCCGAGCCCTGTAACTGCTTCCTCCAGTTGCTGCTCAGGCTGCTGGCTAGGGAGCAGTTGCCCTCTCTGCTCCTTCCCAATCTGTCAGAGAAGTTATTCTCCAACAGGAAAAGGCAAATTAATTAAAATGTGCAGCATGTGAACCATCCACCACTAATTGGGATCTTGGTGTGCAGTGCATAAATGTCATGCCATTGCCATTTCTGCATGGAGGGGGCCCTCAGCACATGAGGGAGCTGGAAGGCAAAGCAATCTTTCCAACTGCCACTCCCTGCCAGCCAATTAATGCCCGTGCCCCTCTCCCCTCGCCCCTGGGGTCAGAGGCCTCTCCCACCTCCCTGCCTGGCTCCTGCCCATGCAGCTGCTTCGTGCACTCTGCTGAGCACGAGGATTTGTTTTCCCCACAGTAGCATCTCGAGCAGAAGTGCCTCTTCTCTGCTCCTGGTGAGCTCCTTTGGCTCCTCTTGGTTTTGGCTTTCAAGCAGTTGTTGATGGCATATGGCACCAGTAGGAGCTGGCAGGGATCAAGCTGTCTTCCCTGGAATGCTGGCCCTGGGCATCAGCTCATGTTCTGCCAGGAGCCAGCATCCCAGGGAGGACACTGTGAGGCTTCCCCTTTGCCTCTCATCTGAAAATCAATATGCTGCTGCTTGGTCTCCAAGCATCCACCTTCTGTGCCAGGGTCTCACCTGCCAATTCAGGCCAGGCTCCTCCAGCTCGGTGGTGCCACAGGGGAGGGACTGGGGCTCCCATGCAAGCAGCTCAAGTAACTCAGGGGGACAGAAAAAGTGCAAGCAATGGAAGATGTGAGCACAGCAGGGAGCGAATGCCCCCACGGGAAAAGGCAGCCAGACACAGAAGTCTGCAGGAGGACCTGCTGCTGAAACAGGACCGCTGTGTATGAGGAGAGCTGGTCTCTGTCCCCTCACTGAGCCTTCACTTGAGCTGTAGCTGGCCAGCCTGTGAGATTCAGGCAGGCACGTGAAATTTGGCAGCTGCTGAGGTTTGCCTTTCTGTCTTTGCATCCTCCCGTTTCATCTTGGCTGGCGGAGGTGGATTTTGGAGTCCCTGCTCTTTCCAAGCTCAGGAAACACCTGAGGCTCACCCTTACCCTCTGAGCTCCTAGCTTCAGCTTCACAGAGGCTGAAGGAAATAGTAGACACTGCAAAAATGTGAGATGTGGTAATTTAGGCTTGGTTCTTTCTATTTCTTAGGCTCATCTTCATGGCCTTTTCCTGGAGTTTAATTCTGGACCTCTGATACCATCATAGCTATTAAAGCCTGTCCCTCAATCCCCAGTTCAATAATACAGTAATAGCCTGATAGGATCAGGAGCTGGCTCTGATAGCAGATGGACTCCGGTCCCTTCTCCAGCACAGCGTGGGGCACTGCCACCCTGCTGCAGTGAAACTTTAATTTGTAGTTTATTTGTTTTCACTGCGGACTTTGGGGATAGGGGGATGAGTAAGTGGTGATTGCTGGCTGCTGACCAGGCAGTGCTGAGAGCCTTTTGCTGGCTGGTATCCAAGCCCAGCTTCTCTCCCCCTGGGTCCTTGTCAAACTCCCCCAGGGTGCTGTGGTCGTGGCTCTGCCCTTTCCCTGGGGGTCCTTACCTCTAGGTTTCCTTGTCCTGCCAGACAGGGCCAAACCTCACACAGGGGTCCACACTTGGTCAGGAACCATAAATTCCTTCCCCCTCCAGCCTCAGGCAGAATTAGAAAAAGCTCAGAGGGGCTAATGAAGACTGACTGGCAGCCACTGGGGAGGCTGATACTGAAACATATAAGTGCTACAGCAGTACAGAAGGTTGCACTTAATCTGTCTGCCCACTGCAAAAGTTCCCATGGAAGCCGTGCCAGCAGCCCTCTGTTAATCACCTACATGAGAGGAAATGCTAATTAAAACAATTATTTAGGGAGGGACTGAGGCTGGTCCTGCTGCATTGCTGAGGGGGGGACAAGCACAGCCATTAAACAGCAGCTTTAGGGCTCTGGTACCTAGTGTGACTGGCAAGGGCACCTGATAACTGAGGACAAGGTTTTTTCATGCATAGGGAGCACCCGGGCCATGGGTCCCAATCAAGGAGGACAAGAGCTGAGCGTGCAAAAGCAGCAGTAACCCAGCACAAGATGTTGCCCTGCACCCAGCCTTTCCCACCCACAACATGGGAGTAAGGATCTTGCTCCTCGAACTCTTTATTTCGGTGTCACGCAAGTTCTGCTGGCTCTTGGTAGGGGGTTGGGGCTGCTCCCTGCAGAGCTGCAGCCCCAGGCTGAGCAGTTGGCAGCGCTCGAGGTGCAGTGACCCAGGAGAAAGCCCTGGAGATGGGTTTGCTCCAGAGGCGGTGAGGATGGCTAAGCCCAGCATTGCTTTTTTGATGAGATCTCAGATTTGGCTGACAAAGGTAGCTGTGTAGGTATAATATGCTTAGGCTCCTGTAAGGTTTTTGACATGGTACTTCCTGACAGCCTGATTGGAAATTAGCCCTGTCCAGCACTCTGTGGGTTTAATGCAGCTAAGTGCAACGCCGTATGTTTGGGGAGGCAGAATGTAGGTTGCAGCAGTGAGGGCTGACGGCACCAGCAGCCAGGCAAAGGTCAGGGCAGCCGCAGCACCACTGAGGCCTGTCCTGCAGGGGGACTGAGCTCATTACCTACAAGTTGCTTCAGAAATTTATCTTGAGAAATTGCTCAGCTACAACTCCACCAGGACTCCAAGGTGCCACAAAAGAACCAGCTCAGGGATACCAGCAGTCAGAAAACCACCACTGAGCAGAATTCCCATCCAGGTCCCACATGCTGCTCCCTGCCTCCATGCTGTCTGGAGGCACTTGCTCCCCTCAGTTCCTCCCTGCAGGGTTCAACAGGATGGGACATCACCTTTCCTTTGGGTTTCTTCAGGCTCCTGTCTCCTATTTCCTTCCCTGCCCTTTGGCTCTTACCCCTGCTTAGGTGATTTTCTCTAGCAATCATCTCTTGCATTTTTTTTCCCTACCCCTCTGGAACATTAATTATCTTATGCTCATCAGTGGGCATGAGCTTTCCTTTCTAGGCGCACTGCTTCCCACGGTTAATGGGACTAAGGAAAGCAGGGTGTTCTTGATGCTTGCCTGATTCGGATCCATCCCCAGGGATGCTCCAGGGTGGTGAAGATTTGTGGGCTCTGCTGGACAAGAGCACATCCAGGCTGTGAGTGCCTGTATCCTGCCCACACCACCATGGGGGTCACTCGTTGGTCATTTGAAGCTCTGCCTTTGGGCAGACCCACCCAGTGGAGTGCATGGAACTCCTCAGTGCTGGCAGCCCCAGCCCCAAATGTTCGCTTAAGGAACAGCAAGCAGCCCAGAAACTGCTGAGGTTCCTCCCACCTCGAGCAGCCCTTGCTCTGTCTTCATCAAGGCTGTTTAAGGCTGTCCAGATGGCCTAATGTACCTCATCAAAGTACAATTTGTATCACAGTGTGCAGCTATTTGAAGCATCCCGGCTTGGGGCTGGCAGTAACACTTTGGCCACTGGCACATCTGCCTCAATTCATTGGGGAGGTGATGGATGGAGGGGCTGTGATCTGTAGCCCAGCGTGGGAAGGCTGGGCAACCGGGGGGGGGGCTTTTGCATGGCAGCTGTGTTGGGTCTCCCTGAGTCATTGGCAGCTACTGCTGTAGGGATGGTTGGAGATGCTACACGTCCTGTCCTTTAGGAAACAGCTGCAAAAGCCCTTTGAGCCTAGCAGGGGCATGGGTTTATCTCTCCAGCTACCCTGACCCCTATTGCAGCCCCACTGGTTTTGCGCCAGCCCTTTGCAGCCCCAAAGGGTTGTTCCTTCCTGCTGGCATCCTCAGCTATTTGGGGGAAATTTATTAAACACTGCTCTGCTTTGCTTGCACATGCTGGACAGGCTCTGTGTGCTGCAAGGGTTCTCCTGCAGCCTTCCTCACAAGCTAAGGTGGTAGAGGTCTTGACTTCTATGCCAGGGATACTGCAAGGTTTCCAGGCCAGGTCTCAGGCCTTGAATGAGTGAAAAAAGTAAGTTTTCATAAAACAGTTTTACCTTTCAAAAAAATAAGGCTACAGCTATTTACTTTCCTCTTTTGAAATACTATCACTACAATAATGCTTCTTTAAATTTCAGTCATACAACCTGTTTAGGGTCAGACACTCAACTGGGTATGAATTAATTCAACTCATCAGAGTGTAGTATTCCTGAAAAGAAAATTCACCCTCAAAATATGTTGCTCTCACTCAGCTCTGTAAATGAATATAGATTTTCCCCACTTTACAGTAGCAAGAGGGGATCCTGGTTTTTTTGTCATGCTTTGGGAATGCCTGCCATCCCACTTCCCAGCAGTACTGGGGGATGCTGGCACACCACAAGAGCTGGGGGAGAGCAGTACTGGTGTGAGCAGCTGCCCAGGTGGGTGCATGAAGGGAGACTGGAGGAGTTGGATAAGGGTGGTTCAAGCAAGTAGCTCATGGACCAGCAGCTGGAAAAGGTACAGGCAGAGCGTGGGGATGAGTGCTGTGAAATTGGGTTTGAATCCCCCTGCTCCTGTGGTGACCTCAGCCAGTTCCCCCCCAAGGGACAGTGGCTGGTAACACTGCATCTCCAGTGAGGCAACTGGAAGCACTTGCTCTCTGGAGGTGTTGACAACTCCTCACATTCCAGGTTTCAAGGCCACTTACCCAATCCCCTCTTGGATGGGGTTCTGGTCCCTGATTGCATCTGGCTGGGCTCTGACTCTGCCTGGCTGCCTTATCTCATCCCTATCTGCAGCTCCATCTTCCAGCAAAATCCAGGGGCTGGAAATTACCTCCCATTGCAGGCTCATTTTGTTAATAAAAATTCTAGGCTGGGCTGGGATTTTTATTTGTTTTGCTGGTGTGATCACCTGCCTCCCACCTGTGGCTCCCCCAGCCCTTGCCCAGCAGAGAACGGGGATGCTTCATGTGGGTTAACAGTCTCTCAGGGGCACCTTTGCTCTATGCCATGGCCAAAAAATCCCAAAGCTCCAAGATCCCTGCCCCAGACAGCTCTTCAGCCCATACTACTCTAGCTGCTGGGAAGGGAAGCTGCAGGCACTCCAGCTGCTGAGTTGCAATGCTGCATTGAGCATCCCCCTGCCTCTAGTGAGGGTCTCGGTGCCAGCTGCCCAGGAAGAAGCACTTTGTTGCCTGCCTGGCAGGGCTTGCCAGCCAAATCCCCCCTGGCTGGAGGCTGGCACAGGACCCTTGCCAAGGGGGAGCACAGCTGGCCTGGCCATGGGGAAGACAGGAAGGCTCTGTGTGTGCATGTGTGTATACACCTGTGTGTGTGTGTGTGTGTGTGCGTGTGCGTGCAAGGGAGTGCCCACAGAGCAGAGAAGGGCTGCAGCATGGAAGGATGGAAGAACAGAGCTGGGCTAGCAGCCTCCTGCCTTCTTTCTCTTGTGCTCTCTGCCCTGAGAAACCTTATTTAAATTAATGATAAAATTACCGTGAATTAAGGGGAGGGATCAGTGCCAAAACAGAGGCTGCTTGTTTCCAGCTTCCCCACATCCTCCAGATTTTTCTGTGTGCCCCCTCCCCTTTTCTCTGAAGTGTCTCTTCCTCTCACTGAGATTGTTGGAGGGATGGAGACCTGCCTGGCTGGAGACTGGATCCTTTGTCCCTCAGTGTGAGCTTGCTCCTTTTGACTTTTGAGTCCTGTTGTGAGGGCTTGTGCCTCCATCTTCCCCAGAATCCCCAGCTCTGGGGGGAGTGGTCCTGGGGCTGTGCCTTGCCAGCAGCCCAGATCCCACCACTCCCCTGCTCTGCAGCCGCCTCCTGCTCGCCTCCCAATTCCCTGGCAGACACAGTAGTGAGATTATTGTAATGATGTCCAACAAGGCAGTATCAGGAATTACACTGATAAATCTAAACAGACAGCTTACAAAAAAACAACAAAAACAAAACAACCGCAACTGAACCCAGGCTTGTAATTTAATACAGGGTTATTAGCCTGGCCATCAGAGAACAGAGCTCTTGCATCCTGCAGCCTCAAGCCTCCTCTGTCCCTGGCTCTGCCTTGAGATATGGCCTCTTGCCATAACAAAACACTTTAGCCATGTTTTTGGCTTGCCTTGGGGTGGTGAAGTCTCCTTGGTGAATGCTGGGGCTAGGCGTGGGGGTACAGACCTGTGGGATGAATGCCAAACCCCAATGGCAGCAGGCTGCCTTCATCCCTGCAGTGCATGGCTGTGGGGTACCCATGGCCAGTCCACAGCAAGTTCTTCTGCCCAGGGTAAACTTCAGTGGGCAGAGGCTGGGGAGGAGGGGTGAGAAGAGGGACAGCCTCATGTGCTGGGGGCTGTCCAGCAACACATGACGAATGAAGGCAAGTGACCCACAGCCTTGTGCCTTCCCCGGGGCACCAGGGCCAGGTGGAGATTCCCAGGCACATCGAGATGCAGGGCAGGGGCAGCATCTTTCTTGGGAAAGCAAGGATCTGCTTCATTCTGGCTGTATTAAATGCTTTCTTGACACAGGAACTGCTGACTGTTTTTTACCTGCTGTGGATTTTGCACACTTGCTATGTTCCTCTTGGTTTCCTTCCCCGTGAAGGACACTGTAGATAGCATTAACTTTAGTGTGGCCTCTGTGCAAGGTAAATGTGCCCATGGGGAGCACAAATTCTGTCCACGGGGGGATCAGAGCTAAGCTGCCTGCAGTGAGATGCACACACATAGGGCTCTTTGTCCCCCAGCAGTGCCAGCGATTACCTCAAACTGAGGGAAATGCTCTTTTTAAAAAGATACATTTAAAACAGAGAGTGCATTTATTAGACTGCATGTCTTTTAGAAGGCAGGCTCTGCCAAGCTGCTCGGTGAAGCAAATCTGATGGCAGGGCGATTGCGCTGCAGGGCTGCTGGCTCTTTGCCCCTGCAGTGGAGAATCCTGGTGGGGCTGCACGGAAGACCCTGGAGAGGCTTGGGTTTGCCTCGGCGCCCCAGGGCAGGGAGGATGGCAAGCCACTGGGAGGGTGGGCTGAGTGGTTCAGTGCCTGTGGGACTGGGGCTTGTCTCTTCATTTGGGATGAGTTTCTCCTCCAGGAGTGGCTACATGTGCCAAAGGAAGTGTCGGCTCCGTGGAGGTTTGCCAGGTTTAGAGGCTCCAGCTCCTGTAGTCCAGGGACCGGTGTTTCCTGTGGGCATCCTCTCCTGCAGCTCTGCCAGAGCCGCTGGCACATCCTGCAGAACCCAGCAGAAATTCTTTGCAGGGATCACCTGGGCTGAAAAGTGTCGGGAGGGCAGCTGACCCCGAAAGCCTTTAGAGGGCAGGCAGCAGCAGGTGGGCTCTGGCCGCAGGGCTGCTGGAGACTCCATGTCACGTCAGGGAGGAAGCCTGGGCTCGCACTGCCATGTCAGTAAGCATGGTGGGTTAGTGAATTTGTGAATTGATAAAGTAATGACTTGGAAAATTAACTAATTAGACTAATCTGTGAAAGGGGCTAGAACCCCTGGTTGCTTTTTCCCTAATGGCTGGGCAGCAAGCTGTGTGGCATAGTGCCTGGGAGAGGGTCCTGGGAGCTCATGGTGACCACAGGCAGGCACAGAGTTCCCAGCACTGCCTGGGTCCACAGGCCAGACCCAGCCCATGGGCACAGCAGGCACAGGGAAGATGTGCTGTCTTCTGTGTCATGTGAGAAATGGCAGGAGAACAGCACAAGCTTACATTCCTCTTTTAATATTTTTTTTTGTAATAGGTATAAAAGAAGTGATTCAGAGGCACTTTTCCCCTTCCATTACCCAGAAAGCAAGTAAGAGTTGCAAGAGTAGAAACTGCAACAAAACAATTATATTGAAGTATTTGAAGTCGTGCTTATACGGCAATTGTAACAAAACTGAGTGCAAGCTTAAAATAGCAGCAGCAATCTTTTAAAACACAAAAAGCAGATGATTATTGACTGAAGAGATTGCAGTGCACCAGGCTGTGTGCAGGCTGTTGTGTTTGACTCTCTCCAGAGGTGCCGCATCAGGCACAGTCTGCAGCTGCCCTCCTGCTTTTTGATGAGCTCAAGCAACTGGCAGTGCCTGACAGGCAGCTTTCCAAGGGTAGCATCAGGTGACAGAAGCGTGTTTCACCTGCCATATCCCCTCACTTGATTTAAGGCACCGACGTTTGTGGCCAGGTTGAGAGCACAGCTGGCTGGTGTTCCCCTGGCACTTCAAGGATGCTCACGGACCTATGGAATGGTGTGAATTGCATGCTTGTGGACCAGCCAGGCACAAGAGGATAGCGTTCTATATTCGTCACTACTCTTCCCTGCCTGGGCCAGAGTATCTATCCCTTTCCTGGCTATGGCCTGCCATGGACCCCAGGGCGAGTGGGGGCCTCTGGTGCCACCATCATCCCAGCCACTGGGGCCACGCCTGCTCTGTGGCTAAACATAGCCACTAGCTCCCTGGGGCTGTGGCTCTGGCATCCTTCACTGGTGCTAAAAAACAACATTTTCCAAATAATGAAAGAATTTTTCATTACATTGTCTCTGCAAGCAGCCTGGGAGGCTGGGAAACAGCTGAGCACTAAGTGATGGGTTTAATGCAGCTTTGTCTTTGGTATTTTTCCCTCTGTCTCCTGTTAAGGCATGCCATGAGACATGAGAAGATGCAGCTCTGGATGACTACTGGGGGTCTGGCTGAGGCAGCAGTGCATGGCTGGGTGCCTTCAGTTGCCTTTTCTCTCAGGAAAGCTGCAAGAAGCCTGCTTCTCCTTGAACCTGCAAGTCCTCCTACCCTGCTCCCTGCAGTGTGATTTCATCCCAGCATGGTCTGGAATCTGGCTCACCTCACACCCATGAGTGACTGTCCTCCTGCGGAACTCATGTCTAGGACCATTTGTTCCTGATGTGCTCCGGGGACAGCTGGAATGAGGGGAAAGGGCTGTTCCTCTGGAGATTGTATTGACGGAGGAGGACTTGTGCACAGATGATCCTGTACCTCCTCAATGGGGAGAACAGGTGTGAGAAGCTCCAGGGAAATGTGGCCTGAAAGCAGTGTTTTCAGACCTGTTAAACAGTTTGAAGCCCTTTACAAATGTGTCATCCTGTGCCTTGAGGCAAATTATTAGGATAGATGCAAGTAACCACAAAGTGCTGTCCCTTCTTCTATCTCCCACAAGGACAACACTGGCCTAGGGGAATGATCCATGTCCTCATGGCTGTTTCACCCAGCAGCATACACAGGGTAAGAGCCCACCCACAGGTGGCATCACCCTGTTGCCTGCAGCCCTAGGCATGGGCAGAGTCTGAGTTACTGCCCTGGCATTTAGACAGCTCTGTGCTGCCAGGCAATGCCACATCACTCCGGTGAGTGAAGGGTGTCTCCTTGCTTGGTCAAGAGCAGGTAGAGCAGCTGCCTCTGCTGCCTTTGGGACACCTTACTCCTCTCATCGACTGCTGAGTGAAGCCTTCATGCCTGTCTCCTCTGGCAGTGTTGGTCCAGGGGCCTGAGCCTTTCTCACTGTCACCAGCTGCTTTTTCTCTCTCTGACTCTCCTCTTCTGAGTTGGGTTTATTTTGGTTTTGAGCTGATAGATGGATTAGCATTTATCACCAGGCTGACTACCAGAAGGCTATTAAAAGTGATTTGCAATGTAAATACTTTCGTCATCAAGCACATTTTCTTTAGACTAAGGTTGACTTTTATGAATATTAAAGCCTAGTAGATGGGTTCAGCAAGTTTGTGGGAGTATGTCTGTCAGAGGGAGGGGGACTGGCTGCCTGCATTGTGCTGGGGAGGCAATCTGGATCCACCAGAGGGCAGAGGGATCTGGTGGTGGAGGGAGGGAAGTGGAGCATGAAAGGGTGTGTGAGGCAAAAAGAAAAGCTGAGTGCCTTGAAGAAGGACAGAAAGAAACGAGAGTGAGCATGTGAGCATAGGCAGGAGTGGATTTCTCTGTGAGCAGGATGGGAGGGCAGGCTTGGACTGGAGTGTTTTTGCTGGAGGCTGGCAGAGACTGTCAGGCTAGGGGAGGACTTGTGGAAGGAAGGGAGAGACCTGGACGGAGCTGATGGTGAGTAGATTTGTCCCTGGCAGAGCTCAGTGCCAGAGGTGTGTGTATGAACTGGTACATGCCCCATGTATTGCAGGGATGGGTGAGAACTGTTCCTTTACTTGCTGGTGCCCTGCCATGAGTGTAGGGTTGCAGGACCAGCAATGAATTCCCCAAGTCCCCTAGCAGACACAGCCTGGCATTAGTTTGTGTGCCAGGAGCCAGTGCTGGCTGCTGCTGTGGCTGCTGCATGTTTGAGTACAGTTACTGGGAATCTGTCAGGGATAATGGGTGGATGTTCCTGGGCTTGTGGGAAAGTCAGAGTAAATGACCCATAACTGCTTTTCCTGCTCTTCAAAAATATTCACCTCCTGTGCACCTGCTCAGTGGTGCAACCACTCTGCCTCAGGATGGCTGTGGATGGGAGCTGTCCCAAGCCAAGGTGGTGTATCAAGGTGGTCGCTTGCCAATGGTTTCTGCATACCACACTTCAGAAGCAGAGGTGAGAGGAGCGGCTTTGTCTATTCCAAGGCATTTATGGTGCTTTGGTGCAAGGGCAATTTTTGAGATGGAGGAGCATGATGGAGCATTGCCAATTGATAATGGAAGACTAGCTAATGCTGATTAGAGAGCAGGCACAGCACAGCATGGCTGAAAAGAAAAAATAAGACAAAGAAGCCAGTCAAAAAATAGAGGCTGGAAGTAGAGTGATGCAAAAAAAAATGAGAGATGTGCAGTTACATGAAAAATAGACAGCTCCAGGAGTATCCCAGATCCCTACAAAGTGGCAAATGCCTGGTTTACTGGCTGGTTGCTCCCCCAGACCAAACTGGGTCGGTCCAGCTGTATAGCAGAAGTCTCAGACTCACAGGCCCTCACCCCAAAAGAGTAAGGAAGGCCCTTAATTTGCTTGGGCCGTTTAATATGAAGGTTTTCCATCGGGAAACCACAAGTCCCTCCTGTCCCACCTCACAGCTTGTCACAACATATGTGACCTGGGTTGAAGTTGAGGTCTGATTCTGGAGTGGGTTGACTGTTGTTCATGGCCAGTGCTGACATGGCCCAGGGAGGGAGGTGATGTCTCTTTGGTAGCATCAAGGGAGGGTGGTGAAACTCTCTGGCAGCCCACAAGAAGGGAATGTGTAAATATGTCAAACCAAAAGAATCAAGTGCCGTCTTTAATTGGAATATATGTAGTGAGTCCAGGCTTTCAGAAATTCTGCTTCTGACTAATGAGCGCATATAGCTAAGCTAAGGGTTAGAAGTTGAAAAGTTTTGTATCCAATTTGGTTATACATTTTTATCTCCATGACTGATCAGCTTTGGAAGAAGACATCTCACTCTTCATTACAGTCTTTTGTCTTTCTGTAGGGACTTGTAGTTTGAAACAAGAGTCCAATCAAATAACCCAACTCCAGTACAATCAAATTGAGGCAGATATTTCCTCAGTCTGATGAGTTCTCACAGAGTGTGACAAAGGTTTATTCACATTAATTTTTTAGGGGGAAAGGAGGAGGAGGAGAGGGTGGTATTTATTTGAGGTCAGGAGTGTGGACAAGGCAAGACGCTCCAAATAACTGGCTGGAGTCTTTGATGGGTTTCGGTCAGTAACTGCAAAAAAAGTGTGGGCAGATGTTAAGCTGAAAAGAGTCAGCAAAGCCTCATTGCACTCAGTGCAGTCGCTTGGCTCCACACCAGCCAGCATTTGGAAAGCTTTGTTTTCTTGCTTCTCAAAGAAGACAGGAAGGAAAACAAGTACGAGTTGACTGAACTCACTAAAGAAACGCCAGAATGTGGCCTGTGGTGACCAAAATAATGGTGGTGCATCTGCCTCCCTGCAGTGGGAGGGACCTCTTGGTGTACGGAGGCAGCAGCAGATTCAAGTGCCAAAAGGCTTGAACCTTTTCAGAGTGCAGAGATGCACCTGGAGCAGGAGATGTGTCATCAGAGAAAATTGTCTGAATTACCTTAATAATGTTCTCTCTGGTGGAATTCAGAAATATGTCTCCATTTGCAGGGAGAAGATACCAGTTTCTAGGGAAAAGATCTAGGGAAAAGAGAGGTCCAGTCTGTGAACTGGACACATTTTTAGATGAGACACTGACTTAAAATACTGAGCTTTTGTTAAGTGCTACCTCCCAGAGCCAGAGAGGTACGAGAAGAGGGTGAGGGCGTGAAGGAATGAATGGTGAAAACCCATCTGCTGCTGTAATCGCTTCGGAGGAGGGTTAAAGTGGGGCGTTTATTTGTTTATGTGTGTCTATGTCTGAGACAGCACAAATGAGAGGCAGAAGGTGGGTGAGGAAGTTGCTCTAGGTATAAAGTGGAGGGAAGGGGAAAAGTGTACAGGAAGGCTGACCATTTTTTCCCCCCTTTGTTTATTCTTGTTTGACACTTTCTCATTACCAAAAGCCAGACCTGGGGGACAGTCAGTCAGCTGGCTGTGGAACTGCCTGATGAGGTTTTTTGTTTTGCATGAACACCCGAGTGTTAGTGACAGCCCGGCAGTTTTTTGGGGACAGGGGAAAGCGTCGAGGCCTCCCTCTGCCCAGGCGGTGCCGGGCCCCGGTCTGCGCCTCCCTGCTCCTCGCCCTCTCCCGCCTTGGGACGCCGATGCTCCCGGCGCTGCCGGCTGCTGCGGATAAGGACTTATCCCCGCCGGTGGGTGCCGGGGGGGAGCAGGGGCCAGAGCCCGGCGCCGGTGAGCGGGCGGCGCCAGGAGCGCTGTCCGGGGTGCTGCAGGAGCTCTCCCGCAGAACATCTGGCCGGCGGGGACGGGAGGCCACATCTGGGACGGGAGGAAACGGCGACGTGGGGATTGGCAGCGGCTCCTGACGACGCGAGTCCCACTGCGTTTTCATGGCGGCGAGAGGGGCGCACATCTGGGGGCGACACATCTGGGAGCGGGGGAGGGCTGGGGCGGGGGGAGGAGGACAGGGCCGAGNGCCCTGGGCTGGGCTGCCCGGTGAGTCGCTGCTCGGGGCTCCGTGTGCGCGGGGCGGGGGGCGCAGGGCATCCCCCGCAGGGTCCGGGTGTCAGCATGGCTTTAGGGGGCATGGGGAGGGGGCTGCGCACCCCCGGGGGATGTGGCACGCGGTCGCCCCAGGAATGGGGGAGGTGTCTCTGCCAACTTTCCCACATTCCTGCGTCTGTCTGGGAACGACGGGGTGCTCCGCGGGTTGGGAGCCTCGCGCTGCTTCGCTGCCCCGGGATGTCTGGAGCCGTGCAGCCCTGCCAGGGCACCGGGGTGATGTCTGGCACCCCCTCTCCTTGCTCCCATCCAAACCAACACCGTTCCCGGGATCCGTCGCCCGAGGAACCTCGGTTCCTTCTTGTCACCCAGGAAACAGCCTTACCAGCACCCTGAGTAGGGAATATGAACAGCCTGCGGTTCCGTGGACAGGCACCCCCAGGAGGAAACCCAGGACGGGGATTATTTGCTCCCCTGGTGCCTTCTCTGGGAAGGAGACATTCCTGGACAAGAAACTAACCCCACGCTTTCTTTGCTTCCCTCACTATTCCTCCAAGAGCAACAGGAACCCTTGTCTTTTGGATACTTTGTCGCCATACTGGGCAAACCCCTCTGGCGCTTGCGGCCACCTCCCAGGACATGACTAGACAGAAGTTTGCCCCTCTCCACAGAGCTCTTTGCCAGGTTGGGCATTGCAAGGGAGATAGATCTTGTCCACTCCCTCCCTCAGTGTGGATCTCACCTTTCCTTTAGCCCTTCCTGGCCCTGTTGCACCTTTCCTGCTGGTAATGGCAGAGATGCCCCGTGCTCTCTGTTGGCCCATCATGGACAAGAGTCGGGCAGCCACACCCTTCTTTCTTTCCAAAATAATGACATTGGCTTCAAATCAGGGAACAGTTCTCATTTTTCTTAAATAAAAGCAGTACTGGCTTCTGTCTGACCTGTTTTCAACCCCTCTGGTTGTGCTGTGGATCGATTTTTCTAGCTGGTCTTTGGAAAGCTCAAGTTAGGGAGATACTTACCAAATAGAGGGACAGCTGGAGTTCTCCTGTGCCCAGCTCATAGCTGGGCTCTGCTTGGGCATTTGGAGACTACCTGCTTTATCACAACTATCTCGAGTGACCTCCAAGTGTGGTTGATTTGTGGCACAACTTGAGAGTGAACAGAGGGGCTTGGAAGGGTTGTTACAAATGCGGTTGGGTGGCTTGTTGAGGCAGGCAGTCTATCAAAATACTCAGGTGTCAGGATCCCAGAGCCAAGGCTTTTGGTGAAACAGCAGCAGAGACAATGCCCACATTGAAATCACAGGTGACACCAACATGCTTTTGCTGTCTCTACTGCTGGGCACCACCTTCTGCTTTCTAACACCCTAACTCCTGTGATCTGAGCACCTGCTGCTGCTCTCCAGCTTAGAGTAGGCCCCCACGAGACATCTCTGCAAAGAGCAAGGCATCCAGTAGAGATCCTAATCAGCAGCCCATCCCTGGTTCACCCATCCCTGGTTCACCCTTCAGCCAGGATGGTGGCCAGTGGTGAGAGCCCAGGGTGTAGCAGGCAGGGATGGGAGCAGGGGTACAGGGGTGGGCAGCAGTCCTGGTTCCTGCAGGAGCCAAGCCAATGTGCCCTTGCTGAGAGCGGTGGCAAGTTCCCAGGGCTGCTGGGCAGAGCAGCAGCAGCAGCAGCCCTTGGAGTGACCTGATGAGTGGGCAGGGGAAAGCTGGCAGAAGAAGGAGGAGAAGGGCTACTGGTAAAAGTGGTTTGTTTATTCACATGAGGGGCGTACCCATCTCAGCAGGTCAGCCTGTTTTCCTTCACAGAAGAGAAATGAACTGAAATGATTAATTAATGCTGTGATCCAATTACTCTGAGTTTGCAGAAGAAGCATGGTTTTTCTCTTTTAACTGTCCCCATGAGCATCCCATTGATGTCAGGTTTTGTCATGGTTGGGGTTTTGTTGTTTTGCTCTTTAAAATTAAAATGACTAATATCTCCCCAGGAAAAAAAAAAAAAAAGGAAAAAAGACAAAAATAGGGAATAAAAATAGTGAGACCAGGAGGAGTAGCTGATGCAGAGCAGTCCCTAGCACACCTTTGTGTTGATCCCTTCTCTGCCTGCCCTGCTGAGGCCTGACCAGCAGCATCCACAGAGGTGAAGAGGCTTGGTGAGCACCCAGCCGAGGTGGCAGACACAGCTCTGCAAAGGCAGCAGGGAGAGCAATCATGAGAGGAGAGGGAAATGGAGGCTGTTTGCAAGGGGCTGCTGCTTTCTGCACAAACACAGCTCCTCTTTCTATATGGACAGACACGCAGCAAGTGTTTATGTGTGCAAGCTGGCCCCTTCTCTTTGGCATGCTAAGTCAGGGCTTCCTTCAGTGGTCACCTTCTGGAGAAGTGAGCATTGTCTTAGACCAGTTGTTCCTCAGTCTGACTCGGGTCTATGTCCTTATTGGTCTCCAGTAAGCCAAGGGAGAGATTTGCTTTGCATTTCAGCATCCGTTCTGGGCTGGCTCTAAAACTGCATGTTTAAAAGACACATTTCGGGGAGATGCAGGAGTACAGGACCTGACATAGCGAGGATGTGGAAGTGTCAGACCAGATCATTCTCATCTACTTCCTCTCCTCTCTTTATTCCCTGCCCAGTATTCCCTGCTGACTGCTCTTTAGCCTGCCCAAGCACCAGCACGCACCATGAGTGTGCCAGGTACCAGTGGTACGGCAGGGCTCCACACCCAGGCAGTGTTGAAGCCTCTTCAGGCCGGTAATTGGAACCGTACCGAATCCATCCTTCTTTGGAGGGATTTGTGCAACCAGTCAGAAAACAGACACCAGATTTTAGGGAGACTTGTGTTCTCTCCTGCCCAGGGCCCTGGCAGACCAGGAGAGGGCCCGAATGCCTGGCTGCTGTCCAACTCACAGCCCAGCAGAGGAGTCTGCTAGCCTCAACCATTGCCGGGAGCACAACCCACCATGACATCCCTTTCACCCTCTAGGCATGGCAGTTTTGCTGCATCCAGACCTTTGAACACACCAAGGAGACCCTTGCCCTGTATTCAGACAAATTCATTTACTGAAGCTTTAAGGAATTAGGCATTTCCTGGACAAATTAATCTGGGGCAAGTGCTCCCTGGTCATGCTAGCCCATGATTCCAGTATTTTGCTGGTGCATGAACACAGGGCAGGGTGTCTAATATAGAGATCCTTCCCTTGATGCTTAGAGACAGAGTTTTATTGGGAGACTCACAACCAGTCCCTGTTCCCCCAGCTAGAGCCACTTGGATGTCCTCATGCTGTGTGACTCTTGGCAGCCATCCCACCTTCCCTGTGGTCCAATGCTCTGGTCCTCTTGGGGCTTGACGGTGCCAGGACAGCATCTTCAGACCCTGAGTCCCCTGGCACTGTGAGCATAGCAAATGAGGCTTTGCTGGAGATGCTCCCCAGCCCTGCCCCTTTCGTGCTAGGCGCAGCTGCTCACTCCTTCGCCCCAGGGCTGCTCTCGGGACCCTCCAGAGATGTCTTCAGCCCTGAGGCTGCACTGCATGGAGGAGGAACTCCAGCAAAGGCTCAGTTTTACCTCGTATGATGCAAGTTTGCTGAGAAAACAAAGATCACCAGCCTGCCCAAGCCTGCAAATGCAATGGCGGTAGGCACAGTGCTTTGTCCCTCTGATAATCCCTGAAACTGTTGCAGGAGGTCCTGCAAATCAGAGCTGTGTGAGTCACAGTGTCTCTTCTGCCTTGCTGTCCCCATCACACCTTTATGTCCTGTGCAATGTGCGCTCCATTCCCACTCAGTGCATGTGAGGCAGTGGCAGAGTGCTCTGTTCCCTGTTTCCATCTCCTGCCCCAGCATAAGGCAGGTTGAAGTGTGCAGTGGCTTCAGAGGAACCTCTCCCACCTATTCCTGTGATTCAGAGAGAGCTGGAGAGGGACATGGGGAAGCACAGGGCTGTCTTCAAGAGCCTCCAAGAGGAGTTACCTCCCAGGTCAGCTGGTGAAGGAGGGACAACAGCTAGGAATTTTGTACTTTAAAGGCAGAACTCAGTGCAAATCATTAAGCTCCTGGGGCACAGCAGGCTTGGCCTGAGCTATTGGCATGTTACTGAGTTATTGACGGTGGCTGCACTCCTCCAGCCAAGAAAGCCAGGCAGAGAAGCAGCCCCTCTGGTACCACAACTGCTTTTAAATCTAGCATATTGTATAGCACCTTGCAGCTTGGCAGAGGAGGCAGTGTGTGGAGGTGCAAAGTCATCAGCAGAGTTAAGGTTCTTGGTGAAATTGGTTTGCACTGGCCAGTTAAGGGGTTAATGCCTTCAGCCTCTTTAAGCAGAATTAGATTGATTTGTCTGTGGGAAACTCAGCTGCAGTTGTGCAACACTGAGGTCTGAAAACATGAGTCTGCAAACATGATGTCCTGGGCCCTGCATCTGCTCCAGGTCACCGAGCAGTTCTCTGGAGGCCCCCATGGCGCCATACTTCACTGACCCCGCAGACCCTGCCAGTGCTGATGTTAGCTCCCAAGTCCCAGGCAGTGTGCAGGCTGGCTCTGCTGAGGAGGGATGAAGATCCTTGAGGGATCTTTGCATGACCAAGAAGGGAAGGAGAGTGCCTGGCATCTCACTGTCTCCAGTGCCTCTGGGGTAGCTTGGATCCCTGCTCCGCTGACAGTTACATCATGTACAGTCCCAGATAAGGCCAAAAAAGTGCATGTATATGTACAGAGTGGAGTGGAGAGCAACAAAACCCTTCTGGCATCTGCCTTTTCCTGAAAACAGGCATGAGTTGCCTGGCCTTGGGCCTGCCTTTCTGCAGCACTTAGGAAGTGTGGTGGTCTCTACACTTCTTGCAGAGCTCAGATAACTCACCAAAGCCCGTAAGTGATGCTCAGATCATTAAACTCTCTGCTACTGTGCAGTCCCAGGCAATGAGGTGGCTAAAGCCCTTGCTCTGTGCTGTGGGGGTGCTGCCTGAAGCATTAGTGTGGGGTGAGCAGCACTGCATCCCTGACTGCCCAGGCTGCATCCCCACCCTATGGCTCATGGGGACTCTGGCGGGCAAAAAGGGTGAGTGTAGAGTGCTGCAGGTCTCTGCATGGGGGCCAGCCCCTGCCTTATTCAGCACCTGCATGACAGGATGAGGATCACTATCCTGCAGTGAGAGGTGACTCCAGGCAGAATTGGGTTGCCTGAACCAGAAAGCTGCAGTCCACAAGGGTTTCCAGCTCCAGCACGGCTCCCACTCTGCCCAGCAAGGAACTGGTGGGGGCCTTCAGAGAAGGCAGCAGAGAGAGGTTTGCCAGGCAATGTCTCTGTGTGAGCCTCTCCTTCTCAGAAGACTTTCTTAGGACTTTTCTGTTGAGGAGATAAGTAATGCCTCCTAGAACAAGACTATTCCCACTTCCTTCCTCTCCATCCTTCCCCTTCTCTGTTGTCACCATGGATGGGGATTTCCTACCTGCTCTCCTCCCCTGGCACCTTGACCCCCACATTTTCTATTCTGCCTGTCCATGCCCTGGGTTTTCCTGTCCACCTTCTGCCACAGCTCCTCTTCACTCTATCCCTTTGCTCAGGCATCACCTCCAACTCCAAATCCTCTGGCAGGTCTCGCGGCCAAGTGGGTCTAATATTTTCAGTTTCCTTTTTCACTAGCACCTCAAAGATTCCCATCTGCTATCTGCCCCCAGGACTAGGGCTCTCACATACGCACCCATCCAGCAGGGTTCTTGCCCCTACCTGATTTTCTGCCCTTGGTTTAGGGCATCAGCTTTTTTCTCTCATCCATTGCTTAGCTGGCTCATTTGTCCTCTCAAAGCCCTGCAGAACTTCAAGCTGCTACATGGGGCAAGGGGCTCCTGTTTCCATTGTCAGGTCTTTAAAATTTCAGATGAGCTGTTTACTGCTTGCTCCCTGCGGTGCCTCTGCTCTGGGATGAGTTACAAACATGTTCCCCCTGCCCTCCTGACACCCGTGCTCTGCCGGAGCAGCACTGCATCCCTGACTGTCCGAGCTGCAGCCCCACCCTACGGCTCACGGGGTCCCTGGGGACAAAGAGGGTGAGTGCAGGGTACTGCAGGTCTCTGCATGGGGGCCAGTCCCTGCCTTATTCAGCACCGGCCCTGGTGCCTAGGACACGCCTGGGAGGGCAGATCCCCCAGGTGGGTGGTAGGGACCTGGTACGGGCACCTGTGGCTGTGTGGGGCCATGGCAGGGTGAGGAGGCTTCCCAAAAAGGGCCAAATCCTTCCTCCTCGCCATCCCCAGGCAAAGCCTGTCCCTGGGGCAGGGGAGCTGCTCTTCTAAGCAAACAGCTCTTAGGTGTTGCAACACTTGCCCCTGAAGCCCTCAGTCCCTCCTCCACCATTCTCTCTCCCACAGGCATTTGGTCCCTGACACAAACCTCTCCCTGGGAAGAGCCCAGCTAATCCAGGCAGTCACTAGTTGCTGTAATTCTCTCTCTCCCCTCCTTCCTCTCTGCTGGCTGGTCGCAGAGCCCTTCCCGACAGCGGGACCCGTAGCGGCAGCGGGGTTATTCCTGCTGCGCTGCCTTGAAACAGCTGGGTTCTGTTAAAGCTTCAGCCCAGGCATATAAAAGAACATGAGCATCTCTCTGAGGCAGAGAGCATTAATGCAGTGGATGGGAGGGGAGAAGTGTGGCTCCAGCACAGACTCAGCTGGAAGCCCAGCACCTTCCCGGCTCAGCTACATGGGCTGAGCACTGCCACCAGCAGGGAGCGGCAGCCCTGGGGCGGCCGAGGCAGAGGGCACTGTGTTCCCCTCGTACCGCTGTGCGGTGCCGCCGTGGTGAGCCTTCTCCCCTCGGGATGTCACCATCGGAGCTGGCGCAGGCGTGGGAGCTGCTGGGGAGCTGCCGGTGGCTGGGAGCTGCAGGCCGGGCACAGCAGGGTAAGGCTGGGCTTTGGCTTGTGTGGCATTTGCTGTGCACACTTGCTAGTAGTTCCACTCATAGGTTATTTATTTGGCCTAATAATTGGGTGACAGGTAGTTAATTAATTGTCAGAGTGACCCGTGTGCTGGCAGGCTATTTATAGGAGTGACCTTTCAAATACTTTTAGAAAAAAGCATTTCTCACTGGCTTGCTTCTTGTCTGGTAATGCTATGGATAAATGGCATGCGGCAATCTGCAAAGGGCACATTAGGGATACAGGCAAGTGCTGAGGGGCCAGTTTGGGCAGGGGATGCAGCTGTGGCTGCTGTGGGATGCTGGTGAGCCTGCTGGGCTGGGCACTACCTCCAGGAGCAGCTCAACAGCCACGGCTCCGACCTGCGAGAGCTTCCCACAGCTGGGTGCAAGCCACCTTGGATGCAGTGCCTCGGCTTTACTCTGAAAGCCAGCATTAACCACAAGCAGCAGTGAAGGCAGGGAGGCTCCTGGCTTGCTTTTGGGGGTGGTGGGGTTACCCAATTGCAACACTCCCTTCTGGCCCTGGACACAGCAAATATTCCCAACCAGATGTGTAAACACCTGTCAGGCACAGGGGGGTCCTCTGTCCCCCTTGCCTCCCTCTGAGAGCTGGCTGCTCCTGTGCCACGGAGCTTGCTGCTTCTCCAGTGGCTCCAGGGAAAGCTATCAGAGGTTCTTAACTTGTGGGGATGGAGGAAATTGCTTTGTCTCATGAGGACCAGTTAAATAGCAGAGGAAGAAAGAAGAATAAATAATTCAATGGAAAAATCAAATGCCCAGAACCACCCTATATGTTACTGACAAAAAACAATTCCTGTTCCACAATGGCTCAGATCTACTCTGGAGCAGGATAAGGACTTCAGGGATGCATTGACCAGAGGGGTGAAAGCACAGCCACAAGCTGGAACTTGGAGGGCAGGGGGAGCCCTGCCATTTTGACACAACTAACTGGCACTTCATCTCCTTTCTGGTTTTCTAGCTGTTTGTTTCCTTCATCACTCCAATGCAGAGGCACAGAAGCAGACCAACACCAACCCTGCCCCTGCCAGACACAGGGCCTGCCCTCAGTCTTCTCTCCTGTGTTGTATTTCTAAGGTGCCTGTTCCCAATATCTAGGAATTCTGTTTTCACACTCTGAGGGGTGTGAATCTGTCAACCAGAACAACCCTTCACTAGTTGTAAAGTGGTGCCATGATTCAGGAACTAATTAACAGCTATTAGATAATGTAATTAGCGCCACAAACTGCCACCCTTCCCTAAGTATACCTTCCCTTTGTGAGCGTGAGCCATAAATGTCTAGCATCTTCTGTCTCCTCTCCTCTCCTCTCCTCTCCTCTCCTCTCCTCTC
>VWYI01016851.1:65844-126623 GCA_013399455.1 Anthoscopus minutus | reverse complement strand
CCTGTCTCCTCTCCTCTCCTCTCCTCTCCTCTCCTCCACAAACTGCTCAGTCCCACATCACATCAGCAGTTTGACCTGACAGGATTAATCCCATTAAGGCTTTTGCCCTCTCTGCACTTTTAGGAAATCCAGGACAAGCAGGGGGCTGGCTTGGCTCTTTCCAAATGTGGCGCCAAAGGTGATGTACCCAAGCCCAGCCTTTGGCACCCAGACAGAGCAGGGAGTGATGTGTGCGTTCTCCTGGAATGCTCCTGTGGTGGAAGGGGCCACCTTCCCTCCCTCCTGGAGACAGGCAGCACCCAGAGCTTCACAGGATTCATCCAGCCAGGGGCTGAGAGCCACAGCCCCTCCAACTTGTCACTGGGCTCGAGGTCACTTTCAGTTTTGCTGCTGCTCCAAACCCACTTCCTCTGGGAGCAGCTCACGCTCATAGGTGTTCATTAAAGCACAGCTTTCTCTGATTCCTCTCCTTCCCCTGTAAACATCTTCCTCCCCAGACTGGTGTGCAAGTGTGAGGCTTGCTTTGTGATGGGGTTCCTTGCAGACCTCTGCTCCTTCCCAGAGACTTTACTTCAACTGGATGTGGACCAGACATGGCTTTGCCCCATACTTGCATACTTGCTCCCTGAGGATCCCCTGCCCTGAGGATGATGCTGGGATGGGGGCAGTGTCAAAACAGGAATGGAGATGGCTGGTGGTGACATGTGGAACAGGGGCTGTGGAGCAGAGGCAGGCTGTGCAGTAAGAGGGAAGAGGCAGGGAACACTGGGGCAGTAGGACTGCTTGCTCCAGGAGTTCATTCCACAGCTTGAGTTGCCACTATCACATGGGTGTGTAAATACCAGCCTCTCCCATTGCCTCTGCAATGGCGGTGGCCAGCTCCTTCCACACAAGGAGCAGCAGGGGAGGGAGGGAGCTGAACCCTCCATCCCATGTGAGCTGAGTGCTCAGCAGATGCCCAGTCATGAACTGCATCCGATGGAGCTCCAGCCTCCAGTTACTGCAGATTCTTGGGTACAGGAAGGTCACCAGCAGTCCATGACAGGGCTTTCTCCTCTCCTACCTGGCAAGAGTCTGTGAGGCAGTTTGTAGGAGCTGACGAGCTGGGAAGGCTTGCTGGAGAGGCACGAGCAAGCCTCCAGCAAAGAAATAGCAGAAGTTTTCTGCTGTGGTCTCGAGTGTCACCCTGTGACAGAGCACTGGCTTTGCTCTTGCTCTGGAGTTGAATCTTCATGCAAGAATGGTCACACCCGTGATTGCAGGCAGCAGTGGAGACCCAGCTGTGCCCACTGCCACCTCACCCAAATTACAATTTTCTCTGCTTGGATCTGTGGCTGTGTGGGCAGGGAAAGGTGTTTCCCTTGATGACACAACTGGAGAGCACTGCAGCAGGCACAGAAACTCTTGGACCAGAGTATGCTAGCAGTAAAGTGTTGGAGCCTCTCAGCAGCTTCGATGGAGAGGAGAAAACCAGCTGTAAAACACTGCCAAAAGTCTGAGGGAGTTTGCTGTAGCTGGTTGGTGCAAGCAGGTGTGGTAGAGCACCCACAGAGCACTGCAGACAAAGAATAGTTGTGTGCAGGCTGAAAAGCCAATTGGTGTCACAGGTAGGGGTCTCAGCCCCAGGAGCCCTTCTGAAGTGTTCTCTCAGCTTTGTCAAGGCTATATTTTCCTCTGTCTGTGGTGTTATCATGAAAGTAGGGTGACGTAGGATGGAGGCTGTGAGGTGAGGAAGAGAAGAAATGCACTCCTGGAAGTGCAGGGAGCAAGCACTGGGCACTGGGGTACATAGGGAAGGTATTTAGTGGAGAGACACCGAGTCCTGGAGAGGTCCCTTGGTGTCTGGTATCACAGCATTTGGAACAGTGATGCAGCTGGCATGAGGGTGGAGATGGTGTCACACTGGTGAGCTTGTTGTAGCTCCACATCTCTCCTGTATGCTCTCTCCATCTTTGTCACAGAAGTGTGACTGCCTGAGGGCTGTGCCCCCACCCAGGCCCTTCCCACACAGCATGGATGCTCTCCATCTCAAAGGCAGAGCTCTATTCCTAGTGCCCATACAGGTATGATGCATAGCTTGGTCAGCTGCACACACCTACCAAATTTGTAGCATCCTTGGCCTTCTCCCAGCTCCAGACTGAGCTGCCTCCGCTGCTCAGGAAGGCAAAGGCAGCGCCAAGCGGTCCCAGTGAGCTCAGAGAGGGTGTCAGGGGCAGAACACTGAGATGGGGTGGGGAGAAGAAGATGGGGAAAGAAGGGATGCCCAGTGAGCTGGGGTATGGCAGAGAACAGCCAGGGGATCTGAGGCAAGGGTGAACGGTGTACACAGCTCCCAGCTCACACTTTTTGCTCTGTGTTGTACGTTACAGTCACACCTCTAAGCATTTTCAGTCTTCCTCCTTCCCTCACACAGGGGATTGCTTTATTTTTGCTGTTAGGTGAAGGCTTATTTTCACAGTGCTCAGTGTTTAAGCCCTGCACTCTGTTGCCTCTACCTCCTCACACCAGTTTGCAGCATGACCTCTGGGTGGCATCCAAAGGCTCGTGTGTGGGGCTGCCGCAGCCTTTCCTCCCAGTCTTTCGACACATACAGAACAGTTCGGGGTTTAGATGGACTTTTCTTACTTTGGGTAACTGAGAACAGAAGCCTCTGTCAAGGCTGATAATTAATTAGGCACGCTTAGAAGAGGGTGCCAGTTCATGAACAAAAGTGAGAAAACTTAAACCCACATTTTAGCAGAGACGATGGAAAGGTTTCTTTCAAGACTTTCAAATTCTCCTAGGAAGAGCTGGGGTAGATGTCTGCATGATTGCTAGCTTGTCTGATCAGTTTGATTAGCTGTTACAAGAATGACAGTTAAATCTCCCCATCTCACCAAAGTGAAGAAATTAAAACTCGTTTCAATTGTACTGAAACCAACCCCCAAACTGCCATGATTATATATTTCTAAGCCATTTAATATACTTATCACCTTTTCTCACATCCCTGGCTGGGTGCCCAGGAAGGATGGCAGCAGAAACCTCTCCCTCTCCCTTGTGCTTGGAGCTGGGTGCAAAGATGGGCAGTGCTACCAGGCTTCCTCACCCCCATCCATATCTGGCATATAGCATCTACCAAAGAGCACTGCTTTATTTTTAAAGCCTTTTGTCTTCACAGATAAGCTTAGAAGATAATGGTAGAGAGGTATTTCTTTGTCCCTTATCCACTTCTTTCCTTTGCACCTGTAAGAGGAGCTCCACCGCTATCGCAGCTGTAGCCTTGCTAATGCAGAAGCTGCCTAAATGGCTGCATCAGACCCTGGCTTTAGCATCTCAGCAGTCACATTTCCATTTAATTACATCTGTGTCTCTTTAGAAAGTGCTTATAATAAAAACTTGGCTATTTGCTGATGGCAGACATCTCCTACCCTCACCACAAATGAAAGACAAGAGCATTTCTTTTCAAATACTTAAAATAGACAAACTGATCTCAAAGGCTGCTGCCAGACCCTGTTTAGAAGAGGTGCACGTTCATGGCACGTTTATACATTCAGCAAAACCAGCTTCAGGAGTCCCAGGCATTTGGAGCCAGAACTCAAGCCAGAGACAGGCTGTGCAGCGTGCTCCCACAGAGGGGACACTCGCTGGCTCCTGCTGGGCTCCTGGCAGCTGTGCCCATGGGGCTGAACCCCTACCCTGGGTACCAGGAGGAGCTGCTGGAGGGGCTGCCCGTGATGGTCTGGCAGGGTTGGGATGCCCCTAGAATCCAGGGTGAGGCTGGTGAAGGCCTAGCTTGTCTTGGGGGCCTAGATGGTGTGGGAGAGGCAGGTTCAATGGGAAGTTCTTCTGTCCAGTCCAACTCCCTCAGTGCCATTGCTTTTCCTTTGCTTTCCAGGAAATTCCCTTCATCTCAACACACCACTTCTCATCTATCAATCTTTTTTTAAGGTCCATTCTACTCCTACCTTGGGTGATTAACCACAGGCATCTTGGTTTGGATGAAGGCAGTAATTCTGTCTTTAATTCTCATCACATTTCATAAATAATTCCATGTATCATGCTGAGGTGTTGGACTGTACATCTCTGTGGCCTGGGTGGCTGCAACTGCACTGCGATGTGGGACTGGGGGAAGGGGCCATCACTTCCCAACATCACTGACTGATGGCACTTGTGCAGCTCCCTCCTTTTCCTGAGCCTGCTGCGCTGTGCACTGAGCCATGCCAAACTACCCATCTTCAGCCTTTCTTGGCTTTTCAGTATCTGTATTTCAGCAGTATCGCCCTTTGGTCAGAATCACCTCTGTTGGACAGGCTGGTGCTCCCAGTAAGATGTTGTGGGACTCACACACTTGCTGTTTTCCTTCTCCCAGATTTCATCTTCCAGAAGGAGCTGTTTGCTGCGAGAGACACAGGTGAGCCGAACAAACCATGGCACAGGCTTTGCGGGTTAGGCCCCTCTTAGGGAGTGCTTTGGGGAGGTCAGTGGGACATGCCTGGGGTATACCATAAACCTGCTCTTGTCCCCGGGGCAGGGCACTGGCTCCATGCTGTGCTGTTCATGCAGTGAGTGCTGTATGTGCATCCCCTCTGGGCTCTGCAGTCCTCTTTCCTCCAGCCCTTTGGCCTCTGGGGCACAGGAGGTTGTACTCCCGCTGGGATATGCAAAGCAGGGACCATCACACCCTAGAACTGGGACTGCCCTAGCCCCGTTCCTGCTTCTCTCCCTGCAACTCTTGTGTCTCTACTGCTAAATAGGGACACAAAAAAAGCCTCCAGCAGCCTCCTAGAGTGGCAGAGAGAAGTCCAGGAATGCCAGGAGATTTTTGAGCACTAACAGCAGTGCTGGCCTGGGAAACTGAGGAAATGCTGCCAGGACAGGCTGGCAGGTTTGATAACCTCTTTCTGTCTTCGCTCTCCTTGCAGATCCCATGCACAACCTCTCTGCTCAACCCTGGCAGGCAAAGATGGCCAACCTGACCTATGATAACTTCACCCTGGGCAACCGCTCCGAGGTGGCTGTGCAGCCTCCCACCAACTACAAGACAGTGGAGCTGGTTTTCATTGCCACTGTCACCGGCTCACTCAGCCTTGTCACCGTGGTGGGGAACATCCTGGTGATGCTCTCCATCAAGGTGAACCGCCAGCTCCAGACTGTCAACAACTATTTCCTCTTCAGCCTGGCCTGCGCAGACCTCATCATCGGGGTCTTCTCCATGAACCTCTACACGGTCTACATCATCAAAGGCTACTGGCCACTGGGGGCCGTGGTGTGTGACCTATGGCTGGCTCTGGACTATGTGGTGAGCAATGCCTCCGTCATGAACCTGCTCATCATCAGCTTTGACCGGTACTTCTGTGTCACCAAGCCCCTGACGTACCCAGCCAGGAGGACCACCAAGATGGCAGGGCTAATGATCGCAGCTGCGTGGATATTGTCCTTCATTCTCTGGGCCCCTGCCATCTTGTTCTGGCAATTCATTGTGGGCAAGAGGACAGTCCCCGAGAGGGAATGCTACATCCAGTTCCTCTCCAACCCGGCGGTGACATTTGGCACAGCCATTGCTGCTTTCTACCTGCCCGTGGTCATCATGACGGTGCTGTACATCCACATCTCCCTGGCCAGCAGAAGCAGGGTAAGGAGGCACAAGCCTGAGAGCAGGAAAGAGAGGAAAACCAAGTCCCTCAGATTCCTCAAGGGCCCCACGGTCAAACAGAACAACAATAACTCTCCCAAGAGGGCCGTGGAGGTAAAGGAGGAGGTGAGGAATGGGAAAGTGGATGATCAGCCATCTGCACAGACAGAGGCCACTGGCCATCAGGAGGAAAAGGAGACGTCCAATGAGTCCAGCACTGTCAGCATGACCCAGACCACAAAAGACAAGCCCACGGCAGAAATCTTGCCAGCAGGGCAGGGACAGAGTCCAGCCAAGCCCCGAGCGAACCCGACTTCCAAGTGGTCCAAGATTAAGATTGTCACCAAGCAGACTGGGACTGAATGTGTCACCGCCATTGAGATCGTCCCAGCTAAGTCAGGTGCCTCTAACCACAACTCCCTGGCCAACAGCCGCCCAGTCAATGTTGCCAGGAAGTTTGCCAGCATTGCCAGGAGCCAGGTACGGAAGAAGCGCCAGATGGCTGCCAGAGAGAAGAAAGTCACCCGAACCATATTTGCCATCCTGCTGGCCTTCATACTCACGTGGACACCCTACAACGTGATGGTCCTCATTAACACCTTCTGCGAGACCTGTGTGCCCGAAACAGTGTGGTCCATCGGCTACTGGCTCTGCTATGTCAACAGCACTATCAACCCAGCCTGCTATGCCCTCTGCAATGCCACTTTCAAGAAAACTTTCAAGCACCTTCTTATGTGCCAGTATAGGAACATTGGCACAGCCAGATAAACTGGTACTCAGGGACCACTTCAGTAACATGGAAACCGTTCCCTTTGCCTCCTTTGCCAGCGGGAGTCCTTCTGCTCCCCACTCACAACAGTGCAGACTGTGCAGTGTTTGCAGATGATGCCCTTCATCCAATGCTGACAAAAACCCAAGGCATCTCTGAGCTGCAGGTCCTTCCAGTCACCCTGGGCCTGGGGACTAGCTCAGGGAGCCACTGGGAAAGCCAGAGGCAAGAGGAGATGTGGTCACCAGGAGCCCTTCCCAGCTCCATGCTCTTGAGATTGGCCAAATGGCATCAGTGTTTCTCCTAAGACTGGATGTACCTTTTTCCCCAGCTGACCATGTCCAAGGCATCAGAGCTTGTCTGCATGCAGATGGGCTAATGCTGGATGCTTTCCATTGGCTTCTAAAGTGTTTATTATCCAAGAAATTAAAAAAATCCAGGGTCAAACATTTGCCAGACATCTTGGACCAGGCTGGCTCAGGCATGCTAATGGGGAGTCCTGCTGGCCCAGCCAGGCCTCCTGCGAAGGCAGTCAAGATTGGGCCCTAACAGATGTGCCAAGATGCTTCTTTTCCCTTGAGAGAGCCATCAGACATCCTCACCCAGGGACCTGGGGCAGAATTTTTCCCTGGGCTCTGGCTCTGCTCTCCCCTTCATACCCTTTCTGCTCTCGGACAGCAAATTGCAAGAAAGACAGACAGATAAGCCAAGTATTTCACTGCTGGATGAGGAGTGTGAAACCCAGTTGCCTCCGACAAGAATGGAAACTAAAACTGCAAAGAAAAGCAGTGGTGTGGTGCAGGACTTCACTCCAGACCCTGGGGGAATGGGGCCCCTGAGAAGTGGGCAGCAGTGACTCTGAAAATAACTGTCCTTGGAAGGGACAGGGGGGAACTGGGGGTTTCAGAAGAGGGTCTGCAATGTGGCCAAGACCACATTGGGCCATGAGCAGGTCCTGCTCTCCCCACAGTGGGTGTGGGAGGCCTGATGCATGGCTCTGGAGGCAGGAGAGGACAACAGTGGCCTCCAGCCCCACTCCTGCCCTGAGTGCAGGGGGCTTCTCGAGGGAGGCTGGAGGAGCAGGCTGCTGAGCTTTGTAAATGGATGTGATGCTGCTATGGGTGTCGCCCTCAGCATGCGGGCTTCAGCCAACATCTCCAGCCTCCTCCCAGCCCAGCCCTGTGTGCAACCCAGAGATCCCTGGGGCTGCTCCCCAGCTTCTCCCAAAGCCAGGTGTAAGCTTTGGTGGACACAGCCAAGTGCAGGCAAGGGATGGTATGGTATGGAATGGGGCCACTCTAGCACAGGAAAACTCTGTGTCCGTGTATCCTTCCCGTCCTCATGCCAAGGTGCAACCTGCAGAAAAGTTGCCCCAACCTAGATGGGAGCTCCTCCTTTAGGAGGGTACCCCTAACTGCCTTTAGGGGTACCCAAAATGCCTGATGGGTTTCTGGGTATTTTTAAGTTGTTACAACTGCAGCCCAACACACCCCAAGACAAATAAAGACCTTGGACCAGAAAACTAATGGCCATGGCGTGAGGAATGAATGAGTCATGAACCCAGGTAGCTCCTTCCCTGCTTCTCAGTGTCACCCACTGGTGGCATTTCCTGCAGCCCATCCCTTCTGCCAAGATTAAGGGGGAGGCAGCCTGAAGCATTGTTGCAAAGAGGCTGTGAGGTCTGGTGCTTTGCCCAGGACCACGTGCGTGTGGCACCCAGGCCACCAGTGCCAGCTGCATGGTAACTTCACTGCTGGTGCCAGTGGGGTCAGCACAACTGGGGTTTGCTGGGGTTTCCAGCAGAGCAGTACCTTGTGGGGACAACAGGGAGGTTCTGATATTTTTTTAAAAAAGATTTTTATTAGAAAAAAAAAATAAATCCAAAAGGAGAGCTCCCACCCAGCACTGGCATTGGCATGGCAAAGGCAGAGGGGGCTGCTGCTCCAGCATGGACACACAAGGTTGGAAGTGACAGAGAGGAGACAGTTGCTTCCCAGGGCGATGGTTGTGTTTTCCTCAACTGCTTCAGGTAAGTCATGCTTCAGCCAAAGGGATACTGGAATAAACCCCCTGAGGTGAGAGCAGTCCTCGAGTGAGAAGCTTCAGTGATGGAGTTACTTGGGCATTCAACATCCAGCCCTTCCCCCTGGCACTGGTACCTCGTGGAGGAGCAAGGAGGCTCCTGGGCTTGCAAAAGGACACACCAAAGACAACTCATTTGTGCTGGAGGGTGGAAAAATGTGTGTTCCATCCCAGCTCTCCAAGCACATCCCAATGAGCCCCAACACCAGCTGAGAGGAGGTGAGCAAGATGCACTGACAGTGCCCATGGGACAGCAAGGAAGGAGGCAGCCTATCCTGCAGGGTGGGTGAGTTTGCTCTCTACAACACTAATGATTAAAACAAGGCATCTCAGTGAAAGAGGAGGTCATGGAAAGGAGTAAGGAGAGGAGGAGGAAGACTGTAGTGTGGGCTGGCTGCAGCTGGACATCCAGTCCTGTAGGCACCATCTTGAGGGGCCGCTGAGGACGGTGGCTTCCTGCTCTAGTCCTTTCCCTTGCCCTTCTTTGCTGCATTCAAGAAGTACAGGAGACAAGAGTTAGTGCATCTGCTGGCAGCTCAGAGCTCCCCAGACACTGCTGTGGTGGAAGCATAGCCAGCGTGGCTGGCTGAGCATGGTGCAGTGGCTGCATGCGTGAAGGCAGCCTCCCGCCATGCCAAATCACGTTTTGCACCAGTTCTAGTGAGGAGAGCAGGGAATCCCCATCTCACCGAAGATGGCAGTGGTTTGTGGAGGAACCAGGGATTTTCCTAGTAGCACCTACATCCCACCCAGCCAGCAGCTGAGCTTTGCAGAGTAAAGGAAAAAGCATCCTATGAAATCCCCCACACCACCAGCAAAGCCAACCCCAACAGGCCAAAGTACCTCTGAAAAACCCCTGCCCAGGGTTGCAATAGGACCCTTTTGGGGACAGAAGCGGTAGGAACTGACCTTTGGACTTCAACTTGATCTTGGAGGAGCAGGGCTTTGTCACATAGACAGTCTCCTCACACTGGGCATTGTACAGGGCTTTCTTCAGGATGCCAGAGCGAGTCTTCAAGCCTGTCTGAGCACTACAGCCTCCCCAGCTCTCAAACTTGTACTTGCAGTCAGCTAGGTGAGAGGGGAGAGGCATCAAAACTAGCCAGGACCTGGCAGGACACTAGCCCCAGTCACCCACCACATGGTGGTCCCCAACCACCCCACCTCCATGTACCCACCTCCAAATTTCTTCTTCCAGTTGCAGGGGATCTTGCACTTGAGCTTCTTACTCTCATCTTTGCAAGTTCCCTCGCGGTAGCCCAGGCCACAGTCCTTACTGTTCGGAACACAGGGTCCCCAGCTCCAGTCCTCACACTTGGAGCCGTCCTTCTTTGTCTTTTCTGCGCAGAAAAGTGGAGTGGGTGCTCTCTGCAGGGACAGGGGAGCATGCCCTGCTCCCTGCCCCACTGGTCCCCTACCCCAGCCTGCCCCTCACCTTTCTTGTTCTTGCCAGCCTCGGAAGCAGCAGTCACCAGGATCAGTGCCAGGAGGAGGAGGAAGCCCCGAACCTGCATCCTGCCTGTGGAGGAAGGAGAGGGTGAGGTGGGCTGGAGGTTGGGGTGCAATGTGGTGTCAAGGAGGGGCATGGTGGGCTCTGGGCAGCCTGTGTGGGAGTAAGACAGCAGCTGCCTCCATTGCACACACCCACCTCCATGTGTGTGTACACCCCTGTGCCCTGCTTGTTGCCACCCAGCAGAATATGTTCACTAATTGCAACAGGAAGATTAATTGTATACCTCAACAACTGCCTCCCACCAGGCAGCTACAGGGACGAGAGATTGTTCCCACCTCTACAGGCACCCCCCATTGCTCTGTATGTTGCCAAAATGCTCTCCATGGGGAACCCCACAGCCCATACAGCATCTGGGGAAGGTCCTACAGATGGGTGCCAGTTGCTAGCCCTTACCCCTGTATTTCTCTGTGGATACTTTATCCATGACCCAGCAGACTGCTGCCCCATACCAAAGGGCCTTGGGGCCAGGGAACACAGTTCCCATAGCACCTAGGATTCCAGAGTACATAGTACATGGGGTTCCAGAGGATGCCAGGGAGAAGGAAAAAAGCACAAGAAAGCAAATCTGCTTCCATGAGAGGTCTGAGAGTTAAATCAGTGGATTAAACACCAAAAAAAAAAAGTATCACAGTGTGGGAGGGCTGAAGCATGAGTGCTGAGCTCACTGCCCACACCACCTACACATGCAGAAGGTGTACAGGTGTGCACACACCTGGGAGCATGCTGGGGACAAGGGTGCCCCACATAATGGTTGGGCTCTGGGGATTGTGCCCTGTCCCCCTGCCCCAGTGACCTTGGACCATTTGACAGCTCCCCTCTGACTGCCACCATGAGACTGTGGGATGTTGCTGCCAACATTGGGCTCCCAGATCCTGCTTTCAGTGGGAACAGGAGTGCAGGCATGCAGAGCCAGTGTTTCAAACCTGGAGGATTTGAAGGATGCTCGCCTCAAAGCCTTTTAAGACATCACCCATATCCGTGCGGCAGCAGCCATCCAGAAGATGCACGGCACCTACCTCTGTGATGGGCTTTGCAGAACTGGGCTGTAGAGGACAGGACGAACAGCAGACCCCAGGGGACATCAACACAGGGAAGAGCCCAGGGTCAGAGTTTTCTCCCTCCCCTGGGCTCCTAGGGCAGCATGCCAGAGAGAGCAGCATCCCACATTATTCAGGCTCCAGTGCACTCACCTTTCATGCATCCACCACCAAGCTGCCAGCTTTGCTCTACATTGAGCTGTCACAGGGAATTAGACAGACCAACTGGCTGAGGGCACAGACAGGGTGAGATCTGCCTTCCCCCTCACCCAGCCCAGCTGGGAGCCATCCTGCCCAGCACATCACAGCTCAGCTCTGTTCCACCCATCTGCCCTCAAAGGCGACAAGGGCTCAGCCCAAATGGGCTGGTTACAGATGACAAGGCTGTAGCTGAGCTGACCTACAGACATGACTGTCCTACTTTCTGCAGCAGCTCTTATGGGGTAGCACCTCTGACATCCACATTATTCACAGCATCCCCCTAGTTTCAGGTGTTCTGTAAACGTCTATCCTTTGCTGCAGAGTACTTCCCTGTGCTCCTCACACCTACCTGCCAGCCCAGCACCTTCTGCTCAGGCCCTTCTGACATGGTCTTCAAGACCCCAGGCAGACAGCCCCAGCTGCTGTGCTCATCCCTGCCTCACCTCCAGGCACAGACTCCCTCTGTTTGCCATGGGTTCAGTGGGTCCCGGCCCATGGTACACAGGGATGCTGTTTCCCAATTGGTTTTCCAAATAGGCAAACAAGAGCTGCTCCTGGCTGGGCTAACAGCACCTTCAGGTATGCTCACACAGCCCTACTCCTCCTGTGTCCCTGTGGGGCCCTGGCTTCTCTCCTCCTCTGACGCTGCCTTGCTCTCACATAACATCCGTCCCTGTTCTCCCCTCCCCCCCCCCCCCTCTAGCTGCCCTGGGGTTTTATGATCTAAGATCAGCTCTAAAAAGAAAAATAAAATCACCCGGTGAAGCTGAAGCAGAGCTTAAACATCCACTATGGAAATGGGAAAGCTTGGACCTCTCTCCGGACATTATTCCGGGACAGGCAGTGATACCGACTTCTAATGCCGGCCACACATCCTCTCCAGTGCCTAATCCCTCAATGGTGTCCCCATGCGCTCCTGGGGAAGGTGTGGCCGCTGGGCTGGCACCCCCCTCACAGCCCCTTTTCCAGCAGTGGGACCTCTCGGCTCGGCTTGCTCGGCTCGAATTGCAGCTGGCTCTGGCAGTGGTGGGCGCAGGACTGCAGTCCTCCCTCTGCGGGCTGAGCTGCTTCCCAGCCTCCGGGCAGGCAGCCAGGCACTCGAGGAGCCAGCCCAGCGCTCGGAAAGCCCGTGGCCTAGAGTGCCAAGCACCTCGACAGCAGCAAGTTCCCTACTGCCAGGAAAGGGGAGACGGAGCACGTGCCCGTGAGCCAAGGCTTTGGCACGGCCAGGAGGCTTTCCTAGAGGTGCTGAGGGAAGCACAGCCAAGGGATGTGGGGCTTTCCAGCAGGTGGCCTCACCTTCCTCTTTGCAGAGAGAAGTGCCCCAAGGAAAAGGGTTCAGCCCCTGCACTGAGGGCAGAGAGGGGAGCAGGCAGCGCCCTTCCACACCTCTGCCCTCTTCTCCCTCCTCAGGGTAGATGCTGTGCCGTGAGCCCCGTAAAGCCTCTTTCTCCCGCCCTCCGGAGAGGCGGCCGGTGGTGGAGCCCCGCTCCGGGCAGCTCCCCGAGCTCCGGTCGGAGGAGCTCCACCAGCTGAGTTCGCCCCGAACCAGTGTAGGGTGCTTCCCCAGAGGAAACTGCCTCAACCCATCTGCTCTCCAGAAACCCTGACTCCCTACCAAACTCCAGCCTTCTGCATCTCCAGGCTCTTCCCTGGCTTCTCTCAGGCGATCTCGCACCGGGAGGTCACCGTCCCCGGTCCTCCAGCCTCAGCCACCCTTTTCCGCAGCTCCTCCCCAGCCAGACCCTATCGCCCACGCCGGCAAAGCCCCTTCCCGCTCCGGGGAGCCCTCAGTCTGGAGGGCTGACTGCCGCCTACCCGGGGAGGTGACGGGAGAACCCGCTCGCCCGGCCCGGGGCGCCCGTCGCCGTGGCGTCGGGCAGGCGGTGCGGCCGTGCACGGGGCCCAGGGATGGGGGCCCGACCCCGAGAGCTGTGGGCGAGGGGCCGCACTCACCTGCGGAGCGGAGCGGAGCGGAGCTGCTGCCTTTGTGTGGTGGCCGCGTGCGGAGCCCCGCGCGGCGCACAGCGGCCCCTGACGTCGGGCTCGGCTGGCAGCAAAAGGTGGGTTTTTAGCCCAAAACTTTTCGCAAGCTCCTCCTCTGCCCCCCGGCAGGCACAAAGGCATGGCGGCAGAGGGGCGGCCCGGGGGCAGGTTGGCCCCTCGGCCGGTGGGGCGGGGGCAGCGCGGGCCGGCGGTGGGCCCCTCGGCCGGGGGTGAGCTGGGCCCGCGGGGCGTCAGGTCCCGCGGGGCACGGCCCCTGTCCCTTGTCCCCTCTGATCCTCCTGCTGTGCTCTCCAACCCGTACCCGCGGTGCGGTTCCAGGGAAGCTGTGCAGGTTCAGCTGACCACGCTCCCCAATAGCTGAACAGCCGGGTACGGTCTCCCCTGGGGCCTGCTGCTCTGAGCTTCCCTGGAAGCTGGCCCGCGGGCTGAGTAAATGGAACCACTCTGTGTCTCCCCCAGCTCCATGCATGCCTCCTTCTCCATCAAGGCCTCTGGCATCAATGGACCAACTTAACATGATCTCTGCCCTTTCCACCCTTCTCTGCTTGCTCTGCCCCTCGTGGGAACCTGGCAGGAGAGGGGTACTTCTCAGCATCCAGAGCAGAACATCACTTACATTCCCAAGTTCCATCCCTTGTGACCTGCCTGCCTGTCCCCAGCTCAGCCATGCTGAAGCCCTTCTCCTTGGACCAACCAAGTGTTATCCAACAGCTGGTGGGGCATGAAAATGACCTTGCAGATGTGACTGCTCCTTTTCCCCCATTTTCCACCTTTTACTGGGAGGTGAGCAATGCAGCAGCCAAGCCAATTCTCTTTTGGAGTTAGCAGCCAGAAGGGAGAGTCATGCCAGAAAAATGGGGTTGTGGTAGAGAATGGAGCCATTTCTCCACCTCTTATCCTGGAAGAAGTCTGCTGAAAGCAAGGCTGCCACAGGTGGGGTTGCAGGGTGTGGACAGGGCTGTTTTTTATGAGCTGCTTCGAAACCAGGAATCACTTTCCAAGGGATTGCCACATTTAATTGTCGCTCTGCCAGCATTTTCCTAAACTTCTGCAGAGGTTTTGAGGAGAGCTGGTAAATGCGGGAGCATGTCATCTCTCCTTCCTGCTGCACATTCAGAAGCAGGTACTGCTCTGTGTGGTGAGGGATCTGGAGATGCCAGGCTGTACATTTGAGTCCAGGATGCAGAAATGGATCCTGATAGCTGGGCAGGTAGCAAAGCCAATAGCCTCCCCGCACTGCTGGGCTGAAGAACTCAAGCTGAAGAAAGCTGCTGAGACAAACTTCAGTGTAAAAAAGGAGAAGAACCTACGTGTACATCAGGTTTGCATATCTGAATCACAAGACTGAGATGAGCAAACCAGGGCCTATAAAACTGTTAAAGAACTAGGTGTGGAGCAAGCGCTGCTGCTTCTCTTCAGCTATTTCTGGCCAGGAGCTGAAGATCTTGCTGGAGTCTCCAGGGCACAGCAGCTTAAGGTGTGGTGAAGCCCTGTGCAAATTTTCACTCCTTCCAGAGAACCAGGAGACAAGTGCTAGCTGTGTGAGAATGCAGAGATGCAATGGTGCACATCACTCTCAGCAGTAGCTGTGGTTGGTCCCTTTGGGCTCTTTTTGAGGGACATGGGGGAAATGGCTCCTTCCCCAGCTCAAATAAGCAGCAGAAGGCTGTGACTTCTGAAAAAGGCCTCATACTGAGGAAAGGAGAGAAAAAGAGGGAGCATGACCAACCCAGGTGCATTTCCCTGCAATTGGTTAGCTTGAACTTTTTACCTCCAAAAATGTCACAAGCTAATTCATGGCATGTCAGCTCTGCATTTTCCATCTCTGGTCAAAGCCTGGTCCTTGGGGAACTGGTACTGGAAGTTGCAGTAGTGCTAGTGGAGGGACACAGCCATGCATGGGAGAGGAATGGCCTTTTCCTTGTTGAGGTGTGTGGCAAGTAATTGTTAACAGGGCCAACTGCTATCACCCCAGCTCTGCTTAGCTGGAGCTGGGCTGACATGGCTTTCTCCAGCCTGCACACATGCACCTGGTGCCTACACCTCCAGGTGTGTGTCCATCCCACAGGAGGGCAGACAGACCTCTGAACCTCCAGCACCTGACTGAAGGGGAGGAAGAGGGAATGCTGACATCCTTTGGAGAGAAGGGCAGGACTCTGCCCCAAAGGTACACTGCCCCTTTCCCAACACTCCTCATCAGAGTGATCACACAGTGGGACTGATTTTCTTCCCCACTGTATATTTGACACTGGGGCAGCTGGAAGACTCCAATTGCCGTGGTTACTGACAGCCTCCCTGCTGAGATGTGGGCCAAGTGCCAGCGTGCTGGGGTCTGGGCACTGAAGCAGAGTGGGCCCCCTCCTCCCAGTTGTACGTACACCTGGACCCTGGGGAGGCCAGGACAATTGGGTGTGCCTTACACCTGCTATAGATCTGGGTAGGAGCTTAAGTTTGAACACCATAAAAGAGGGGCACAGTGGGGGTGGAAAGGACAGTGCAGACAGGGAAGGAGGCTGCTTTTCTGGGCAGAGAGGGGCTGGCAGGAGCACCAGGCAGGCTGCCAAACTGCCCCTAGAAATCAGAGTTTAAGATATGAGTATAGCTCCTCATCACCCACTGGCTCCATAACCAGCATGCCATTGGCCACTGTGATTACCTCCTTTTTCAAAGGAAACTCCACAGCAGAGAAGTGTGCTGGCCCCAGTTATCCTTAGGAGTCTGAGGCTAGAAACAGAAGTGTCCCTAATCTTCTGGTTTTGTAATTGGAGAACAGTCCTTCCACAGAGTGGCAGAGATAATCCCTGCCCTCAGTGCTCAGCACCAGAGGCAGAAGCCCAAGACTCCCTGCTGGAGCTGGAAATGAATAGGAAGAGCCCCAGGCAGGCTCATCTCCCGCAGAGCAGCGTGGCTGGGGACAGCTCGCCACAAAAAAAGGCCAACAACGTTTTGAAACTGGAGGCTGGATGCTGCTGTATTATCCACTGACAGCTGTGGCAGCCGAAGTACTGCCTCCTTTGTCCCAAGGAGACATAGCAGGCTGCTGACTCACACTTTCAAGGCCTTCTGGATCACTTGGGAAGGCAGTGCACTTTCTCCCTTTCCCAGATTACATTGAGCATTGATGTGTGACACAGAATGGAGGAGAAGGTCCCTCAGGACAAAGACCCCGTATCTAGCAACAGTCCCAGAAGGATGCTGTGCTGGGAAGTGAACAAGGACATGGGCCAGAAGGGAACTCCCAAAAGTATCCCCAAGTTTGGAAAGGGGCAGAGACCTTAGGATCCAACCTTGTTTGTGCCATGCAGGGCATCTGTTGTGCAGTGCCCACTACAATCTTGTGGATTCAGCAGGAAACAGAACTAAAACATCAATCTCTTTATTTCAATGGCAAGAAACAACAACATCCAAACAGTCAAAGTTGAAAAGCAACAGGAACACAGGCTCGTGCCAGGCCCTGGGCCGGCTGGAGCCAACATCCTCACATAGTTACAAAAATACAGTCCTACAACAGCGTCTAAGAAACACAGACCCAGGTATTGCACAGAACCCCTGCCCTCAGGGGGCAGGGTGACCAACACCCCCTCCTTCTTCACCAAAATACAAGCAGGCTTGGAATTGCACAGCAACTCAGCTCACAGGTGCATGGAGGGGCCCAGCAGGGAAGGGGACAGTGTGTCTCTCAACTACCTGTACAAAAACTATACGGGAGAAAGGGGAAAGCTAAGGCTGTAAATGCCTCTGGGCCAAGCTGGGCATCCCATCTGGGGCAGTATTGGTGTGGACTTCAGAAGATGACAGTGCCTTGTCTGTCAGTGGCCTGCCAGCAGTGCTGATGAAAACTCCAGGCACTTCTGGAGTGCCCTAGCTGTCAATGCACTACTACACTATCACTATTTGCCAGTACTGCCACTGGCCTCTAGGCACCCTGCACTGCCCTGTGCCTCTGTTCCCCAGTACAGCATCCCGCATCCTTCAAGGAAACCCTGCCCCTGGGCAAAGAGTCTGAAGGGTATTCTGGTCCCTACAGTATCCTCATACCCTTTTCTTGGTAGTAGGAGGGATTCAAACGGTGCCACCTGCACTACGCAGTGGGCACAGCTGTGTGTGAGTGCAGAGGGACTGCACAGCCCACACATGGCAGCAGCAGTATCCTCTCCCGGAGCCAAGCTGCAAACAGCAACCCCCTTCACCACCACTGCCCATCCAAAAGTGCCAAGCAGATCTGCTAGGCTCAGAGCCATCAGCTTGCCTTCTCTGTGGGCACCTCCTGGTCTCAGGGACTCAGTTCTGCAAAAGCCTTGCTGCTGAAGGCCTGGCTTGAAGTCTTGGCATCAAGCACTCACAGCATCAACAGGGTAAAATTCTATTCCATTGCAGGGCTGGGAGTCCTGATGGTTCCTGTGAATCCAAAACCTTCTTTCTGGTAGAACCAGAGAGGGTGAGCTCATGATCTGCTCAGGTGGGCTGTGTTTCAATTAGGTGAGCTCCCAAGTTTTCTCTGCAAAGCCCTGTGCTCAGTTTGTGGAATAGCAGGAGTCAGACTAGGAGGATGCGCATTGCCAGGTTGGGGGGCAGGAGGGGATCCCTGAGAGCAGCACTGACCCCAGCACTGCCCAACCAGCCCCATGCAAAGTCTACCATTGAGGGGGAAACTGAAGGAGGGAGGGCAGCTGAATCTAAGTCTGCATTTGGAAATACAACAGGTGTCACCACTGCCACTGTCCCAGTTGAGTGCAGCTCTCCACCATCCTGCAGTGGGCTCACAAAGAGATGCTCAGCAGAGTGAGTGTGCAAACTGTTCTACCCAACCCTGTGGAGAGAAGTGTGGTGGGAGGGTTTGGTAGCCTTCCTCCATGCCATCCCAGCCCTGTGTCAGATTGCTGACTGAGCACTAAAGGCCCATCAGGAGGGCACCTGCTGCCCTACTTCCAGCTGTACCAGTCCCAGATGGTCTGAGGAAAGGCTGGGTGCACAAGTGACTTCCTTCCTGCTGCAGAAGGCTCGGGGTAGGGCAACACAGAGACCTGGTGCAGCCTCAGGAGGGAGGAGAAGGCAGGGCCATAAGTTGTGGTGCTTCCTTTGGGGCAAAGTCTGTGACTCACAGCCTCTGCAGTCTGTCCATGCAGCCTGTGCCTCCCACAGCAGCTGTGCCAGACAGGAGAGGAGGAACAGGAAACAAACCTAGCCAAGCACCTAAAAGAGGGGCACTGCCAGCAGAGAGAGGGGCTGAGCAGTGATATGCCACAAGAATCATAGGTAGGAGCCTGTGCAGGGGGAACTGGCATTACTCCCATGAACAAGGTGACCAAGGGCTTCATCCTGGCCTGCTCCAATATGGCTGAGGGATATTGCCCACCTAGGGCAGGGAATGTGGTGAATGAGAGGTGAAGGAGTGGAGACACAAAGAATCAGGTTTCAAGTCTGAAATATCCATTGTCCTCATAAACAAGAGTCCCAGCCCAGCCTGGGGCAGAGCTCTTCTGTATCCATCTCCAGAGAACAGGTTGGCATCTGGGGAGGGTTGGGCCTTATACATCTCTGCCAGTTGGCATTGTCCTCTTCTCATCCTGCATGAGCTGGCTTGGGCTAAGGCACGCCAAGCACTACACAGCTGTCTCCTGGTCCTCCCGCTGGATCATCTGGTAGTGCTGTCGGTTCTCGAGGTAGGCAGCTAAGTCGGGGTCATTGGCTTTCTCAGCACGGTGCTTCGGGGTGTCTCCCTGCACAGGGGAGGCAACAAGTCAGGAGGGCCAAATGCTGCCTAAACACTTCTTTGGCACCCAAAGGCATTCCCATTCCCCCATGTGGCTGGGTCCAGCAAAGCCTGTAGCCAAACCCCAAGTCAGGTGGTAGTCAAATGCCCATGTGCTCACCATGGGATCAAAGTGTGCTCCTGAGGAGCCTGACTACTGCAGGCCTCGAAGCTGTCCCCTGAAGGGCCATCAGCTCCAGGCATGGGCTAGGACATGACTGATCCGAGTCACCCAAGAAGAAACAAAAGCTGGTCCCCATGACCTGCTTCTCCCCTCTGCTGGGAAGGCAGGTGGGAAAGGGTGAGGAATGAGGGGTATGTCTGGGGAATGCCCAGGAATACCAACCCCCCTTCCCTCTCACAGCCTGGCTAGTGCTCCAACTCCCCGAGGAGGATCACATTTCACCAGCTTATTCCAGCCATCTGGATTGTGTCCACTAATGAACTCCTGCACTCCATAAAAAGCAGATCTGTTAACAGCTCCCAGCTCTGTCTCTTCTCCCCCTTCCCTCCCCCTGCTCCTTGCTCCTCCTCTTCAAGTGCCCAGCCTCTGCTGTGCCACTGAGAAAGGCCACAGAAACCTGGCGCTCTGCTGCTGCCATTGAAAACCAGCCCTGGAAGGGATACTCGTCCTGCCTAGCTCATCCCCTGGTGCACAGCAGGGCACAGGTAGTTGCAGCAGCGTGCTGGGGCCCCCAGAGCAACCCACAGCCATGTTTCTCCATCAGGAACAATGGTCAGACACACAGAGCCCTCCGCTGGGCCTGGATGTAGCTGTGCACAAAAGCCCATCAGTGTGTGTGGCTGCAGAGAGGTATAATGCACCAAGAAATCGCCTTGGGATGTGCCCCCCAAGACTGGGCACACCCCATCGTCCTGCACACACCCCCCAGCAGCCACACCATTAGGGGACAAACACCACTCTGTGCTTTGGTGTTGGCTCTCCTTGATGGTCTCCTCCCCACATCCCCTGAATGCAATCACTCATTTAATAGAGGAGGAATTGAACTTCTTTCCTGCTCCCCTGCAGAAGCCCCTCTGCATCACTGCCTGCCTGCAGCCTGAAACCGGAGCTTCCAGGGCCACCCTGCCCAGCTGGGTTGAGGCACTCCAACTGATAAGGCTCAGCCTCCCTCACCACAGCAGGGAGCGGGATCAGCCTGCTCCTAATCCTCGCTACAGGTCTGCCACTGACTGGGGTTTCTAATGAGGTGGATCCTGCCTGTGCAGGCAGGCTGTGACCCGGAGCCTGTGAGAGGTCAGTGCAGCAGCACAGCGGGGTCCCTAGGCAGCCACAAACCCCACATGCCTTTGCACAGGCACGTGCAAAGTCATTCCCTGGGGCAGGCACATGCCTGAGCAAGGCTCCCTTCTGTGCTGGCAGGCTAGGGGCTGTTCCTCTCGTTCAGGCAAATGAGGGGGCTGGGGACAGAGAGGAGCCATGCCCCCCAAACTGCCCTCTCCTCTTGCCTCTGCTGCCTCAGTCTCCATTCAGGCCAGCCCCTGGGCACCGTGCAAGGCCTAAGCCTTAGGCAGGATCAAGGAACAGAGATGGGGAGCCAGAGATTATCTGTACTGCATTCTCCTGGCAGCTGGCAAAGAGGGATGTGCATTGTCTAAATTGAACCCCAAGCTCCACCAGCACCAGCACTCCTCAACTGGGCTAAGTAGCATCTCAGACCCAGTTTGCACCTTCTCGGCTTGTTCTACATCTGCTGCAGCCCATCACTACAAGACCCCATCAGAGAGATCTGACCACATCCTCTCTGCCATATGCCAGCCACGGGAACCTCGTGTACCAAAATATGGCCCCAAGCTATCCTCTTTTGCAACTCTGCCAGGGCTAGCACAATTCCCTGACGCTAAGGCACAGCTCAATTAACTTGGCATGTGAGGGAAAGTGCTGCCTGCTTCTCCTGCTCCACACAGGCCCCAAGAGGAGCTCCCAGATCCCCCACTGTGACTGCTGGTGGGGGAGAGCGGGGGGGAGTCCTGCAGCTGGGAGGGAGATTTCAGGGAGAATGTCCTTGCTCTGACCCCTGAGGGTGGGAAGGGGGAGACGGGGATGAGACATTCCAGCCTCTTGCTTCTAATTTAATAAAACAACCGGGAGAGAAGCGCCAGAAGAAGAGGGATTTAACCCCTCTGTAGCTGGGCTCTAGTGGGCAAGCATAGGTGCTCCATGTCAGCTCCTCTCTGACTGGCAAACACCTCACCCAAAGCATGCCTGTTCTGCTCTCCTGCTGTCTCTGATCCTTGCCAGCCCTCTGGTCGCCCCAGAAAGCCCCACTGCCACCGTTCCCACTGTCACCTGCAGGTCTGTCTTCATGAGCGAGGCCCCGGCCTCCACGATGTAGTGGCAGATAGTGCGCTGGCGTAAGGCTGCAGCCAAGTGCAAGCTGGTTTCACCACTGAGGAGGAGAAAGCAGGAGATGTGAGATGTCCCCCTGAACAGGGACAACCGGCACATGCGGGTGGCAGCAAGGGACAGTAATTCAGCAGCAGCAGGAGCTGGTGGTGAGTTGTGTGTTTGCCCAGGCAGCCCTGGCAGAGGAGGGGGTGCTACTCAGGGGCAGTGTGTTCAAAATGGACTGGGAATCATGGCTGGCAATTAGAGCAAGAGCAGCCTATGAAGCCCCTATGACTGGTAACTTCACAGAGGGTCTGGCCAACAGGTAATGCAAGTCAGGCAGTGACTTACTTCTCCTCCTCTGTGGCATCAAGGATTTCTGAAGGAGCTGTGGAAAGAAAGAGCGCAGGTAAGTGACACCTGGTTCTGAGGCAGAGACAGACCTGCCTACTCCCTGGTCACAGTCTGCATCATTCCATAGGGGCTGCTATTTTCATGCTGCCTGCAGAAGTCCTAACCCCAAAGAACTCAGGTCAGCAATGGTATCTGAGCCCAGCTGATCTCAGGAAAGAAGAACTGGTTGTGGATTCACTACAGAGAAATATCTAAATAAAAATAAAGCTGTCTGTATTTCAGTGGGAACTGCCAAAAACAACAGGTCAGCTGCCCTGCAGGCAGAAGCAAGACACTGAGGAATGTTTCCCAGAGACATGCTGATCCCTGCCAGAATGCAGCAATAGCCACGAGGATACCCCAGTACTGGCAGACAGATGCCAGGAAAAGCCCATACACCAGAAGGATGATGTAGCAAACCCAAAGGAAAGCAATCTAAGCCCAGGGGCACTCCCTCTGAGCAGAGGGTTGATTTTTTTTGGCTACCAGGCTCCTTTGCTAAAAGTGTCACTCTGGCTCCAGCTCACCATTCTCAATGATGTATTTGACGATGTCCTTGCTTCCTGATTTGACAGCGTGGTGGAGGACAGTCTGGCCAGAGGAGTCTCGCACCATCAGATCTCTTCCAGCTTGATGCAGCTCTTGGAACTACAGGATTGTCAGATAGCTAAGGATGAGCTGCATTTCTCAGCTCCAAGCCCCAGCATTATGTGCCTGGAGTGCCTGACAGGTTGTGTGGATACTTGGGGCTGGTGGGGAGCTTTGTCCAGCTCTGCCATGCTACTAAGTCCCTTCCCTTCCTCTCCATTCCTTTCATGTTCCCCAGGAGACAAACCAGGGCTCCTTGCCAGAAGCCTGCCTGGTTTCCAACCACCATTCCTGAAGGAAAGCCCTTTACAGGCGCTGCTCCAGGCAACTGGAGAGTGTGGCTGGCAGGGCTTCCCTTAGCCCAAGGGGTACACCAGCCCAGGAGCCAACCTTGGCTGCTCATTGCAGCAGACTGCTGGAGCACGTACCTTGCTGAAGTTGCCACTCTTGGCAGCTTCTATCAGAAGGTCATCTGCAAAAAGAGACATGTCAGGATCAGAAAAGTCAATCTGTAACACTGCTTATCCAATCCTGGAGACAAGAGTTGGGCACCAGAGGTGTAGAACAGGAGCACAAGCTTCTCCAGGGATTAAGCCCCATGTCAGACTGCATTTAAATGGCTCCTCCAACCTGAGGAACGTAAGGAACATGTCAGGGGAAGGAAAGAGACACCATGTAGGTAGGGGTGCAGCCAGACCTTAGCCCCAGGGAACTGTGCATGTGCAGGGGGAGTAGTCTCTGCCCTTGGGCAGGATAACTTGTGATGCAAGTGGGGAGCAGGTCTCCTGAGCATCAGCCAGCAGCCAAGATGCCTCTCACCGATGACTCACTCACACCTCCAGGCTCCTATCAAGCTTCAGGAAACTCCTTCCATTTGTTCAGCTTGGTGAGGCCCCTGATCTAGTGTTCACAATTCCTCAGGGAGAGGCAGAGACAGCCTCCCAACCCAGTCCACAGCACTCAGCTCTGCAGGTGGGGGATTAACCCCTTGCCATATCATTTCCCGCATGGTGGAGCCAGGAAGGCGCCTGGCTGGGCCACTCCACAAATCACTGTCAGGTCTCTCATGCTCACCTCTGGGTCACCCGCCTGCAGGGCTCCATGCTTCAGGACACATGGAACAACAGGGCTCCTCCCTGCTCACCAGGGAAAGGACAGGCCAAAAAAACCCATGGCAGGAAAACAGAAGAATGCAACCTGAGAGTGGGTATGACTAGGGGTAGGACTCCACTCACCTTTATGGGGGAGGCAGCGCTCAGGCTCAGAGCTGGAAGGGAAGAAGAGAAAGTGTAACTAACCCTGCCAGTCCTGGCAGCAGATGGCCCTAATGGGCATGCCACCATCATAAGGATGGAGAAACCTGCCTGTGGCACTCCTTCTTCCCTGATCTGGGTTCTTCCCCATACCCACTCCCATTTCTACTGCTGCTCCAGGCACCATTGCTCATCCATACCCAACACTGGCCTTAGTTTGGCTGAAAGACCCATGTCCTTTGCCCCATGGGCTAGGTGCTGGAGCTTGACCCCATGGCTGAGCCACCTGGTGATGCCCCACTGCTTAGGTCAGCACTGGGAGAGGAACAAGGAAAATAGGATGGCATCTCATCCCTTGGTCTTACTCAACAATGAATTCCTGTGTTCTTCAAGGGAGTTCCCCTGTAATCTGGCCTAGGGGTCAATGCTGTGAAGCCAACCTTAGCTCTCCCATCACTGCCCATTGTTTGTAAGGCCCAGCACCCCCATTCCAGACTCACCTGGGGGCAGGAGAGGATGGTGGAGAGGAGGAAGAAGAGGGAAATGCAAAATGGTGCCCAGGGGGTTTGGCAGATGAGTCCACGAGATCAGGCATGGCAGGAGAAGTGCTCACAGTCTGAGTGACCACTAGCTCTGGGTCCAGCACATAAAGCTCATCCTGAGAGATCTCTGTCACATAGTTGAGGTGTTCCTGAAAGACACAAGTCAGGACATGCTTCTTCAGAAGCAAGATCTACTTCTGCAAAACTCCATCCTCTCATATGCCAGTGGGTGGGTTTTTTCAGCAGAGCAATAGTGGCTTGAACAGTCTTGTGCCTGGGAGCCTTTCCATCTCCTTGTTCTTTTAAGGCTTCCTATCTCCTGCCACCTTAGCAACCCTGTAAACCTCATCTTCACGTCCTCCTCCCCGGCTCATCAGGGAGAGTATCTAATACTGGTGAAGATGACCCCAGCTGGTGGGTCCCCTGGCATCTTGCTATGCTTTCTATTCCTTAACTGCTGCACAGGAGGGCCCTGCAGGCAGTTTTCAACCCAAGATTCTGTGCTACCAACCCAGGCTTCTTCCCTTTTCTCCAGAAACCTGGAGGTGCTGAGCCTGGTCCTGGGCCAGGCTCATCATGCCATCCCTTTGTGGGGTGCCAAAGGGCAGGGCAGTGGTATGAGACCTGTGTGGTTCCAAGGCTATGCCTGCCTGTTGGTCTGCAGGTGGGACACTCAAGCACCTTCCCAGGGGGATGATGGTGCAGGATGAGGCTGCACTCACCTGTGCGCGGTCTATCCTGTAGAACCGATCGGCCGTGGTTGCTGTAAGACAGGAACAGAACGAGACAGGCTGATCCTTGGTGTGAGACAAGGGAGATGGCCTCTTCCCACCATGAGTGCCAGTGAACTATCCAGCCACCTCCATAAGGCCACTCAGAGCATGTGACTGCCAGGCACAGCAGAGCATGCCACCACCAGCTGTAGATGTAAGCCTCTGTCTCCTAGGATGGCAGGAGAGCTTCAAATCAGCCTCCAGCCTATCTGAGTGAAGAGATCATCACAGAGAGAGAGGAGCTCCAGCACAGCAAGTGGCTATGCTGGAGCAAGACACACACAGCCACCACCCCTAGGGGAGCAGGGAGGGGTTATGGACTTAGGGCATCACCAAGGGAGGCCAGGACAGATAAGAGCAAGGTGCCAAGACAGCTGGATTCCCATGCAGGGCAGCATTTCCCCAATATCCTGAAAGGCTGCTGGTGCCAGTCCAGGAGACGTTGCTGCAGTGGGATCCTCTCAGACCCAAGGAAGTCTCTCTGCAAACAGAGTGGGGATGTGCCAGAGCCGGTGAGAGGAGTGAAAGAGCCATGTTTATCCTGGATATTTGCATCCAAGGAGCTACTGTTCATAATTCAGCCACGTGAATGAACCTGTGGTGTGTTGAATGAGACTCTAGTCTCTTTCCTGACACATTTTCCTGAGCCCAGAACCTGCTGCTGGGAGACTGGCAGGAGAAGGGAAAGCGGCCCTGGTACAGCAGTCCTGGTAGTGACACCTGGGAGCAGCAGCAGCAGCAACATCACACGCAGGGCTGGCACCTTGAAGAGAGAAGTTGCACCCTCTCTGCTAGCATGAGACTTCCCAGACCCACTTTGCAACCCATGGTTGTGCTCTGCTGCAGTCTACACTCAGCTTGTTTGGATGTCAGAGATATGAAATACTACCAATGGGCATTTCACTCAGCCAGCTTCCAGGTACAGAGGGAGCTTCTTGGTCAGAGAAGGCAAAGGGAGAAGAGAAAGCTATTTTCAGGCAGGGGAGAAGCAGCATCTGGAGCCCAGCAGGGGAGGCTGCTCTCCCTTAACACTGCGATGCTCATGGTAAGCCTGGCACCGAGCAAGCTGGAGCAGGGGGGCCCCCTGCCTGCACAACACAGAAGAGCATCCCCAGCAGTCCCACAGTGACTAACACACACCACCAAGCTGCCTTCAGCTCTAGGGGCAAGAGAACCACAGACCTTGCTCCACTCCGGGCCAGCAGCCAGACACGCAGTCTGGGGGAAAGCACTGCTGTCTGTGCTCAGCCCCAAAGACCCCAGCATCCGTGAGTCCCTCAGTTGTTCTCTTGTCACTGAATGTCTGTTCTCTCATCCCCCAAATTCATAGAATCACAGAATAATAGAATTGCTTAGGCTGGAAAAGACCCTTAAGATCATCAAGTCCAACCATTAAACCAGCATTGCCAAGTCCACCACTAAACCCCACTAAACCACGTCCCTAAGTGCCACATCTACACATCTTTTAAGTATCTTCAGGGATAGGGACTTACCCACTTTCCTAGGCAGCCTGTTCCAATGCTTGATCACCCTTTTAGTGGGAAAAAAATCCTCACTGATGCAACTTGAGGTCATTCACTTCCCATTATTCTCTTGTTTATTATTTTAGAGAAGAGACCAATGCAATTTGAAACAACCTCCTTCAAGTAGCTGTAGACAGAGAGGTCTCCCCTCAGCCTTTTTCTCCAGACTAACCAATCCCAGCTCTCTCAGCTACATCTCCTAAGATTTGTGCTCCAGAGCCTTCCCCAGCTCTGTTGCCCTTCTCTGGATATGCTCCAGCACCTCAATGTCTTTCCTGAAGTAAGAAGCCCAAAAGTGGATGCAGGATTCCTGGTGTGGCCTCACCAGGGCCGAGTATACAGAGACAATCACTGCCCTGGTCCCACTGGCTACACTTTTTTTGATCCAGGCCAGGATGATCCATCAAATGTGAAAGAGATAATGGCAAACTTCCCCGTCCCCCAACCCCCTTCTAGGGAGGTGCCTAGGTTTTCCTACCCAGCCTGAGAATATATTAACCCATCAGATTCTATGCTTTTCAAGGGGATCTTCACCATCAAGAAGACCAGCTGGAGAGGATCAAGGGAGCATTACTGGGATCCACGGAGTGGTGATACTTTCCTTATTCCGTCCCTGTTATTCTCTTTCTTCCCCCCCATCTATTTTCTATTTCTCTCTCTCTCTCTCTCAAATTTACTACTGAATAAAATCCATACTATTGTCACTGGCATATGGTCTCATTTGCATCTTAATTCGGCAGGGGCATTCCTAAGAACCTTAGTAATCAGATCCTGACAGACACACACACACTGGATCATGTTTAGCTGCCACTGACCAGCACCTCCAGCTGGGCTGGTTTCTAGTCCCTCTTCCTCCAGCCTGCAGCACTGCATGGAGTAGTTGTGACCCAAGGGCAGGACATTCACTTTGTTGAACCTCGTGCAATTGGCCTTGGCCCATGATCCAGCTCGTCCAGATCCCTCTGCAGCACCTTCCTGCCCTCCAGCAAATAAATGCTCCCACCCAACTTGTCTGCAAGTGACTGAGGGTGTGCTTGATCTCCTTGTCCAGACTGATAAAGATAATAAACAGAACAAGGCCCAAAACAGCCCTGGGGATCACCACTGGATGTAACTCTGGCCACCAGCTGGATGTAATTCCAGGCACCACCACTCTCTAGGCCCAGCCATCCAGTTGGTTTTCTATCCCAGGGAACAGTGCACTCATCTGAGCCACGAGCAGCTGGTTTTCCCAGGAGAATGCTGTGGGAAACAATGTCAAACATTTTACTGATGTTCAGGTGGACAACATCCACAGCTTTTCACTCATCCACTGAGCAGGTCACCTCAACATAGGAAGAGATCAGCTTGGTCTTCGTCCTTGCTTGTCCCCTCTGAAGAGTTTATAGCCATCCATTGCAGCACCTCAGCTGTGTGACCTGTCCTGCCATGTCTCTGTGATGGCAGCTATGTAATAGTTTTCTTGCCTTGCCATATATTTTGGTTCCTCCTGTTTGTAGACCATGCTGCATGCACTGGTGTCAATGCACTTCAGTTGGGCTACTGATTCCTCCACTTTTTTGGGCATAGGAGGTGTAATTCCTATGCCCTAATTCTCAGGTGCTTCCGTGGTTCCAAATGCATCAATAACCCTTGGATCTTTGCAGCCACATGGATCTCCATCCCCTGACTGCACTGAGCTGGCAGACCAAAGGACCTTGCTAGCACATCATCAGACTCAGTCAACACCCCTAGGTGAGGTTGATACTCACAGTCTAGGAAGCACCACTTGGGTGACAGCTTCTGGAATGACAGTGTCTTTGGCTTGGCTCCATCTCCCTCCTGCATAATAAAAGAGAAGATAAAGATGTAGCTTATGGCTTCTGCATCTCTCTTCAGAGCATTGCTCCTACTTTGGGAGGTCCCTGCAGGCATAGAGGACCACAGGCACTTGGATGAAATTGAACACAGGCACAGCACACTGCAACAGGGAGCACCATGGGACAGAATGGAGCTGACTGTAGAGCAGTGTCACAAGATGAGCCCATGAGACTGGCACAGTGGACATGACAGATGGGCCCAGAGGACGGAGAGAGGCCATACACACCTGTAAGAGCAGGCGCTCTAAAGCAGAGGGCTGTGCAGGGAAATCCTGCAGAAAGGCAAGGTATCCTGTTACAAGCTGTGTCTGGGCAGCCACCCAGTCCCTCTTTAATCCCACTGGAGCTGCTTCATGTGCTGCCATATCTGGCTTTACACACTGTCTGGCCAAGGTATCTGGTCTTTGCCTGGCTTTAGGGTCAGAGCAGAGTGCTTGCCCAAGGAGTGAGAAGAGGTAAACCATGAGGTGACCAAGGAACAGCAGCCACACTGCACAGTTTTAAAGGTGCAGGAGATTGCAGGGGCATCCTGCAGGTCTACCACACTGGCACAGCAAGGAAAGCACTACCCTGTGAACCCAGGAGCTCCTAGCCATGTGCCTGCCTGTGTGTCCTCACCAGTACCTGGGCACAGAGTGGGCAGGGAACATGCATAGAGAGCAGGCACAGCAAAGAGGCAGATGCCAGAGTGCCAGCCTAGGCAAGCAGCTCTGCAACTCAGCTCTGTGAGACCCTACACATCCTCGGGATGGGATTCCCACAGGCACAAGAGCCAGCTAACAGCAGACTAAGAAAGGTCCCTTCAATCTTCTGTGCAACAATCAGACTGAACAGTGCAGCACCAGGAGTCACACTATGGGCTTAGAAGGCAATGTTCACCAGAAGCAAGAGTTACAGCGAGAGTACCTGTGTACAGGTCACAGACACATGCTAGTACATTGGCAAATATACAAAAATAAGTGCTTGCAAATGAAGAAAGTGTGAGGGGTTACAAACCTAATCCAGGCACCTGGAGAGGGAAGAACTGTGACATGAAACACAGAGCCTATGGAGGGTTGAAGGGTTATAGGCCCCCACAGGATGGGGTTTTTGTACTACCCTGTAGTTTTTCAGGGTCACTCTCTGGACTTGAAGAACAGTCAGAAGAGCAAAGCTGAAAAAGAAGCTGCCAGAGAGCAGGGAGCAACAAGGCATCCAGCTTGGGACCCTGCCTCCACTGCGTGGTGAAGGCAAATCATGACCTCTTAGCGTGACCCAAAGCAAGAGTGTGTGTGGTGGTGTGTGCAGGTCAAAGTGGCTTAGAAAGCCTTTCCCTAAGTCCCTTCATCCTCAGCATGCAGCCATGACCGATTTTCACGCAGACTCACCTCCTGCAGCTTCTCAATCTGTGTCCGGCACAACTCCAGGTCACTGTCTCCTGGAACCACGATGATCCCCAGTGGCACAGCTGCAGGACAGGGCACAGGCACAACTCAGGGAGCAGCCCATGCCCCATTCCCAATACCTCACACAGCTTAGCTACAGGCTTTGCCAGACTTGGGGACTGCAGCTCCCAGCCCCTGGTCACTCAGCTGGTCACTCACAGGCTTCCTTGAGCTTTTCCTTGTCATAGTTCAGTGCTTCATAGTCACGCATGCTGATTCGGCTCACCCGGATCCGCAGCCGCTCGGGCACTGGCTGCTGGCTGTGTGCAGGGGACAAGGAAAAAGGAAGATATTAGAAAGTGACAGCCTGCTTCCTCCTTATTCCCCTCATCCCTGCAAAACAGGCAAGAGCATAGAATTGTATAGACTCAAGTGGGGAGTTTGGCACCAGCAGCTTTTTCAGCATCAGGGTCTGGCCTTATTTCTGTAACCTAATCCCTTCCCAGACTCTCCCCAAGAAAGGACTGAAATGCCTCTGCCAATCATGGATCAGTCCCATCCCTTTCCTTGCCAACCGTCCTTGGAGAGAAGGTGGTAGATTGATCTAAGGAACCTACTCATTGAGCAGAGGCATGGAGTTTCGTCGCTTGGTCTTCTGCACCATGTTGGCTTGGTTGCGCAGAGAGATGCGGATGCAGGAAGCCGCCAGCTTGCAGGGCTCTCCATCTACCTGCATAGGGATGGCCTTGGACGTGGTGAGAACCACCTGCCGGCACTGACAGAGCCGCTCCCCATGGCCACCAACTTGCAAGGCAGCCTGTGAAAAGGTCCAGAGTGAGAGAAGAACATGGGCTCAGATGTGGATGAGAGGAACATCTGCTGTCAGCTGGAGTGAATCAAGTTCTGAAGGTCTCAGGTTTGATTTCAGTGAGAAGGGACTCAAAGAGACCAGGGCATGACAGCACCTCACCTAAACCTTAGAGAGCAGACACTGTCACATAGACCAGTATCTCAACTCCTCCAGAGAGGATCTGTGGAGCTGTGGGTTGGCTGACACCTGGTCAGTGAGACCATTTTCAGTCCTCTGGTTGCTACCTACAACTGGCAACAGCATTGACTCACCAGCGATGTCATGGTGAAGCCAATAACTTCAATGCAGCCATCATCATGGCGTTGGGGCTCGAAATCATGGTGCTCCCCAGGGTTGCCCCAGGGCATGGTGCCTGCACAGTACCTGGGAAAGGACAGGAAGAATGCCTGGACTGGTACCCCAAACCCAAGCAAGGATCTACAGCACAAGTGTGAGAATGCCAGCATATGAAGACAAGTCCTGGGGCTGCTCACCTTGGGATGTTAAGGAAGACCAGGCACTGGGGCTTCAGGTCTTGAATCTTGGAGGTCAGGTCTGTCCCATCACACTAGAGACGACACAGGGGTGTCCAGGCTGCTATAAGGGGGAGCCTGGTCCATCCTACCCACTTAGGAAGAAATGGCCTCCCTCCTCTGTTCCCTACAGTGAGTGCTCTCCAAGTCAGGAGAAGCCAATGCTCCCAGGAACATATCTGCTCCCTAACCCTGATATAGTGGGCTAAGGGACATTCCTCACGCCACCACAGCTCACCCCCCACCCCGGACCCGAGCACCCCAGCACACTCACAACCAGCCTGACATGCTTCGCCAAGTCTTTGGAGCTCCCGGTGAGGAAGTCGGAGAATGCCGTCTGCCAAGGTAAGAGACAGTTAGTGCCCAGGTGTTCACCAGAATAGGCAGCCAGGAAGCCTGCCACTGATCTGCTACTCAGCCTGCCACTGACCTGCAACTTAGCTCGCCACCGATCTGCCACAGACCTCAGCTGCAGAAATGTGCAAACCCCCTTTTAATCCACTGGCAGAAGTCCTCCTCCAAAACAACCTGATCCATTCCTCTTGCTATTTTGCCTACCAAAATCCTTGGGGCACCTTCAGTAACATGCTCTAGTATTCCCTTGCCAGCCCAGTCCTGATTTTGGGAAAGAGCTGGCAAGATGAGTCTCCACTAATGAGACTCAAGTCACAAGAGACAAATTCAGTCTCAAACTGTAATGAAGTACAACAAACAGAGCTTTAGTGACCCCATCTAGAGATTCCAGGAGGGACAGCATGGGTCCCCTTTGGGTTTAACTGTGCAGACAGAAAAAGAGACACAAGCAGGACAGATGTGAGATGGCACAGAGCAGCACTTGGCCTTCAGTACTACTCGAATACCAGTCACTAGACACATGGCTAGAAAGCATATTGAGGATGGGGAGACAGTAGAACAAAGACGATATTGAGATGCGAAGCTCTAGAGGGGAGACACAGGAGGGTGGTGTAATTAGCCAGGAAGCTGTAACTGGTCCAAGGTATATAATAAAAGACCAAAGTAGTGTGTAGACTATGGAAAGGCTTCCTTTTCCTCTGCTGGAATAGCCTTCTCACAGCTCCAGGGAGGTTCTGCCTGGGTGACCACCCGTGAGCTTGTGATCAAGAACAATAGTGGCAGGAGATCAATACAGTAACTGTACTGCAGGCCATGGAGCAAGCTGTACTGCCAGCAGCACTTGCAGCCAAGGGGAGCTGTGACTCCCAGCACTGCATCATTTCTCCACCAGCTCTCCAGCTTTGGGCTAGGGGGCTTAGCTTGGGTGCACATGAAGGTCCATGTAACTTAAATGGGTGAGTTCAGGATGCAGACAGGAGGCAGGTCCATGCCTGTGCTGCAGCTGACGTTAAGGCTGCTATGATGGCAGGCTCAGATATCCCCCACACACTCACCCCAGCATAGAACATTTTATTCCGAAACCGGCTGTTGAACTTCTCTGGGTTGGCCTCTAGGGAAAGGAGAAAAAAGTCCAGGTCACTGGCCTACATATGGAAATATTTCACTTGCCAGCTCTCCTCAGACACAGCTCTCCAGCCAGCCTCAGCCAGGGGTCTGCCCCCAGCTTCTTTCCTGGCCAGGCACCTCTCTTCCCCCACTGCAGGTTGGACTTGGATACTCATGTTTCACCTTCAGCTCTGTCTCTGAAGCAATTCTCTTATTCACTTTCCTGAGGAACCCACAAAAAAGAACAGGTCCATCCCACAGACCCCGACCAAATCCTGCTACTTCCCTGTACCTCGGGATTCATGGAACTCCAGCGTCACCCTTGCGTCAAAGCCAAGGCTGAAGTAGTTATTAAAGACATCCAAAGGGAGCTGAAATGGAAAGGAGGAATAAGGATGAGGCTGCCAGCATGTGCCCATGACAAAGACAAGGTCAGGTTACAGCAGAGCCACTACAGTGCTCACGAGTCTGAGGGACCCTCCTTGCTTTTTCCCTAAGAAAACATAGAGGTCACCAGCCTGAGATGATGGATTAGTTCCCAGCTTCTAAGGGTAAGGGAAATGGTTGAAGGGAACACACTTCGCACTCTGAGGTTTCTGCAATCACTCATGTTTCTGTTAAAGAAAACAGTCTCACAGAAGACTGGACTTATACCTGTTGCAAGTTGTGGTTAAAAACCTTTGGTAGGCATTTAGTTATGAACTTTACATACACTCTTGCCATGAGTGCTGTGGGTCAGAGCCATGAACAGAATGGTGGAATTGGAGGAGTGAGAAGGAAATATCAACCCAAGAATGCAGCCCCAGGTGCTGGGACTGCCTGAGTCAGTGGCAGAAGAGAGAATGCAGACCTCTAGCACAGGGAACAGGCATGGAGAGGATGTGTCACACCTTGTCAGCAGCTGCCTCATCCTTTTCCTCGGGGTTTGTGTCAGGGTTTGGCTCCACATGGAGGTTCCAGCGATCGAGCTGCACTATGTTCCCATCTTCTACATGTGATAGGATCTTGGACAGAGGTTCATCTGTGTAACCCTGGTGAACAGAAGGACTTTGTGAGTCTCATGCCTGCCTCCCACAGAGATACCCCAGACAGCAGGCTTTGGTAAGGTATCTCAGAGTAAAAGATGTAGAAGAGATCAACTCTACTTGAATGCACAGCAAAGTGGGACTCGAAATTTAAAACAATACATCTTCCTTCTAAAAATCTTCCAAAGTTTGAAGAAGCAATTGCTTTTGCATTCTAATGCAGAAACACTCAAATGTCAGAAAAACAGCAACATCCAAATCACACTTATTTGTTGATCTGTATTTACAGGAATTTGAAACACCAGCCCATGCAAATCTCCAACCATGCTTCAGAAACAAGGATTGAAGCACTCAGCCCTGCTCTGTCAGCAGTGCGTTCTTGTGCCCATCACTTACCCCACCCCAGTTCAGTGTTCTGGCCAAGTCGTTCCCTGTCCCCAAAGGCAGGATGGCCACAGGAGGAGGTGGGTTGATGCGTAACTGGTCCAGAATGGAGAGTATCCAGCCCACCTGCTCAAGCAAGAGAGTGCAAAGAAACCATTGGTTACCTCAGGGGACCAGCAGGCACGCAGAGATGACTGGGAGCACTAGCAGTGGCAGAGGAGCAGAGATGGGGTCTCCTTAGCTACAACTGAGGCTATTCACAGTCTTTGACACTCTAATCAGGCGCTGCAGGAGATACCAGTAACCCCAGTGAGCACAATGGCCCTCAAAAGGGCTACAAACCCAGACATGTTACAGACGAGCACTCCCTGGAACAGTGCATGAGGGGACCCAGAGTATCTGTGCTACCAGCCGTACCATGGATGCAGCGTGCACAGTTTACCCTGCTCTGCATTACAACAAGGAGGGCTGCTGTTTGCACTGGAAAGGCCTGGGCAAAGGGGCACCATGGGAAGGGGGAGCTGAAGACTCACCGTGCCGTCTCCCCCGCATGCCAGGATCCGTAGGTTGTGGACTTTTCGGTACAGCTCCAGCCTGTGGGGAACAGGGAGGCTGAGGAGGGGAGAGGTACTGAAGGTGTTACAGAGCAGCTGCCTCACAGAGGCCTTGGCATTCACAAAACCAAATCCATGTCTCCCTCCATGAGCTGGGGAAAGAGGTCTCAGGAGGAATCCTGGGACACAGATGGGAGAGAGAAAGGTGCTGCCCCTCTCAGTACTCACGCCTCCTTGGGTCCACCCTGGCTGAGGTCGAAAACTTGCCGTGGGTTAAGATACCACATGAAGGATTGGATGATTTTGGCTCCCTATGGGGAGAAGAAAAATTTCAGGTAGTATTGAGTTCCCAGTGGACAGCAGAAGGAGGCATCTGGTCCTTCCTGGGGACAGGCTAAGACAACACCATTCTGGAGGGAACATAGGCAAAGCCTGGCCAAGGTCAGAAGTGCTGGGCAGCAAACTGGCATTGTGGCCTCTTGTGCAGCAGAGACATCACCAAAACTATGATAAGAGCTCAGCACTCAAATGGCAATGCCCTCACAGAGTTGTCTTCTTAGATATACCAGACAAGGCCATACCTGATTCCCACCGCTCTTGGGGTTCACAAACACCAGCAAGGGCTTCATGAGAGGAGCTGGCATGGGCTTGATGACAAAGGGCTTCCACCTCCCTTCCTGCAAGAGATACCATAGATCCTTCAACAAAGCCGGGGAAATGCAAACTGCCACCTCCAGCTGAGCCCCAACATCATGCAGGTCAGAAGCAGGAGAAAGAAAACATCCTGGCCACCCCATAAACCTTGTATCTGGGATATACACTGCTAGCAGGTACTCTCCCTCCAGCTCAACCTCCTTAACCTCAGTGCAGACCCAGAAAAGCCCTTTTATTCCCAGTCTTGCTCCTCACTGTTCAGTCCCTCTGCCCTTCCAAGACAAGGTCATTCCCAGTCCTCTCATATCTTACTTCAGCCCCCTTTTTGCTGGACTTCCGCTTGAATGATGTCCTCTTCTTCTTCTTACTGGATTTCAGTGGATTCTAGAGAGAAAAGAAACAAACACAAAAACACTGTGAGGAGCCACTGGGCAAGTGGGAACTGTGAAAGGGCTCCAAGAGTTTGAAGTGACTTACCTGGGGCCGCCGGACCCGCAGAATCCAGGTGGGAGGAACAACAACAGCAGCATGAGCCCCCAGTGAGCAGGGCTCTTCAATGTGTTGCAGCAAGAAACATGACACTTTGCTGTGATACTGGCCAAGGAGAAGACAGAGAGAAAACTCAGCTGCTCAGTTTTCTGGGCACGGCCACCATCTCCTCCTCTCAGGTCCCCCATGCCAATGCAGGGAGTGCTGGATGAAACCATGCAGGAATTTTGTAATGCGAAGGCAATGAAGGGGAAGTTTCTCAAAGGAGCTTGCAAATGTCATAGTACAGCCTCTCCCAGCAGGAGGAGCTGTTAAGGGCAGGCTGCAGAGCAGCAGCTTGGGGAGTTCCAGCAAAAAGCAGACGCCATTAGTGCGGAACTGAGCTGTAAGGCATTCAGGGGGGCTTTGCTCACCGCTTGTTTGCACCAAGAACAGCTGATGGCTACAATCTCTTTGCTGTGGAAGGCAAACTTCTGCTGAAAACCCTATAGAAGAAAGGATACAAGGCTTAGGGAATTCCCTGCAGTTTCCTGACATCCAACAGTAAGAGACATTAACAAAGAGCATGCCTGCAGCTGGAACCCTCCAGATCCTGTCAGGCAGTCCCAACCACCACAATGACACCAGAGAGGCCACTGTGCTCTGTAGGGGTGTCCTTATTGCTCAAGGAAAGTATGTCATGAAGATAGTTTCTTTCAGGATTAGTTGGGCCCAGGGGAAGAACTACTCTATGTGGGAAGCGCTTACATAGTGCTTCACTGAGCAAAGCAGGGCAGCGCTTGGTTTTGCTGCCAAACAGGAATGGTGGGATGTCCCTGGTTCCCAGCCCTGTGTGTGTCTCTGGCTGGACCTTAGGTTTCCTTCAGGCTGAGAAAAATGCCCAAGATGCCCTCTCACCTTGCCACACTGCCGGCATTTCCCTTCCTGCCGCCTCCGGTGCACCCAGTGATGTCGGACAACAATGGGCTAAACGGAAAAGAAAAAAAGAAAGTTAAAAAAAAAAAGTGAGTCAAGGGCCCAGTGTGTGAGGGAACAAAGGAACAGGCAGAAGAAATGGACACAGGCCAGTCAACCTCTGCTCTTGCAGCAAAACCACTGCTTATAGGCACCACCCCCCACCCTCTGAGAGAAGGCAAAGACAAAGAATCAGGCCAAAATTAAGATGCTTCAGGAAAAGGGAATTAAAACCACAAGAAATAGGAAGGAGGACAGGGAAACTGAAGACTGAGAATCACACAAAGCAGATACAATGGAGAGTGGGCAAGCATTGTTACACCTCTGTCCCTTAACATCTCTGCCCAGATGCCCCTAGTGCCAGGTGGAAAAGGTGCTGGTGGAAGGTGTGAAAATCCCTAGAGGTAAACAGTTTGTGCCCAAAGCAAGATGGAAGTGTTTGTAGCTACGCAGTGAACCTCTTCACTCCAGATTCCTCGAGACGAGCACCAGCCCCAAAGCCCTCCACACCCACTTCCCCCTGCTCTTTCCCCAGGCCAATTCTGAGCCTGCTTCAGTCCCAGCGTGGGCAGCAAGGCTGCTCTGCCTGCAGGCTCACAGAGGGTTCAGGGCTAGGACTTGCAGACGTGATTGTTGAGGGAGTCAGAAGTTTTGTAATGAAGCACCAATTGTCCTAAATCCCATCCTACTCTTTCAGCCCTGGACTGGGAACAGCAATGCAGAGAGATTAGCAAAAAGAGAAAAGGAGTGTGAGTCCACAGGCTGGCATGGAAGGGCCCAACATCCTGCTCCTGACAGCTTTTGGGGTCATGATGAAGAGAGGCAGAAACTGACAGGAGGTTTAGGTCAGCTCCAGTGCTGCCTTCTCCGAGTGCAGCACATGGGAGAGGATGAAGAGTCTTGTTGGCTTTAGTGGATATTAATCTAACAGGAGCAGAAAGAGGGTTATGCCTTGAGCTCAGCTCTGGGTCCAAGCAGGCATATCCAGGGAAAAGCTGACCCTGAAGGGGATTCCTGGCACCATAAAGGCCAGAAAAGCACCTTTTGAGGGAAACAGGAAGGAAGAGGCCTTGGAGGAACTGAGAAGCATTAGAAAGATAGGATGGTGAAGCAGAATTCATGAGAAAAAAGAAAAAGCAAGAAAGGGGAGGGAGAAAAGATTTGTAGAGGATGTAGAGAAGAAAAATAGAGATGGAAGACTGAGCAGAGGCAGCAAGCTGTTAGTGAGCCCAAAGGATAAGTGAAGCACAAATATGGGAGTGATATGGGAAGGAAGCACAGAAAGAAAAACAAAGCAAGAAAGGAAGGTTTAAAGTGATGCTGAAAGCTTCCCTATATGAGGTCATGCCAGCATTTCAAAGCAGACAGACCTGCATTTGAATATCCTTCCCCAACTAGGTCTGCTGTGCCAGCACAAACACAGTGTGGGGCAGCTCTGTTACCAAAATGGCCCATGACTGAGCCACCCACACCCACTCCAGAGCACTGCACAGGCTACACATGCTCCACAGGCTGGAGGTTGAAGCATGTGCAGGTCAGCAGATGGGTTCCAGGGCACTGCTTATGCCCAGTACATTATGACATGGGCTGAAGGGGTCTGATACTGCTACAGCGGGCAACTCCCACTGCCACCTGTGGCACCCAGGTCAGGGTTGAGTGATAAAGCCAGAAATGATCCCATACTGCTTCCTTCCAAATTCCAGGAGACTTGACGACCTGCTATTTGCCACAGTCTCATCTATGTGCCTGGGGACCTAACACAAAGGCAAAGTTTCTCCCAGAAAACACTGTCTTAGGCTACCCCCATGCAGACTCAGGAGATTCAGAACATGCAAACCATCAGATGCTCTGCATTTGCTGCTTGCAAACTCCTCAGTCTTCACACCCAGTCTGTGCTGCTGCCTTGCAAAGAAACATCCCTTTTACAGCACCACCTCCTTGGAGCAGGAAGAAACATGACGCCTCCACTTGGATGGGCAACACATCTCTCACCTCCCGTATGTTCCGGGATCCTGACTCCCTGAAGGAAGGTTTGCAGCGGAAATTTATCTGTAGGTTGAACACATAAGAGGAATCAGTAAAACCACTGTACCTGAAGGAAACCTAATTGAATTTACTCCACTACAGCAAAGCCCAGAACCTCTGGAGTTGTTTGGTACTTGCCACAAAACCTTCACATATCTTGGCTACTGAACCAAATGGGGCCTGGGGTCCCAATTGTGCCACTAGATCTTCATTTTGGTACTGTCTCCTCAGAAGACCTCTCTTTGCAATTACACATTGCAGTTCCTCAGTCTTCTTGTGTTTCACTGCCCAAGAAAAGGCTGCTACAGTTTTGCAAGTGCAGGGAGGGATTAACAGGCTCTACTCACTTTCTCCAGCTGTTCGATGCAGGGTGTATGCACAACAATCTTGCAGGCTGCACATTTACGCCTGGAGAGAGGTTTTTGCTGAGGGGTAAGAAAAAGGGAGAAAAAAAACTACATATGAATGAAAATATGCAGTGTTCAGAGCCTGGCAAGCTCAGCCTCCCATCATACCTCCTTCTTATGTACTGGGATGCAGAACAACCCCTATAGTAAAGTTAGATACAACCTAGACTTCTTATCTAGTGAAGGGGTCTAAGTATGTGCCTATTGCAGATGTTCTCAAGCCTGGGACAGAGAAGGGAGGTACTTTCCCTACTGTCCTTGCAGTCCTTGTCCTTTTCTGACACTGCCTGAGAACACCATGGAAGCATGGAGGCACCTGCAGGGTGGCATCAGCAACAGGCACCTTCAGGGTGGCAGACAGAGGGTGACATCAGTACTCTGTGTCCTGCAGCACAAGCAAGACTGAGCCTACAAACTGGGAGGGAGAACTGCAGGGGCAGGGGGGAACAGGCCTGGGTCTGTTGAGCTCACTTTTCTCCTCTACTGAAAGGTCTTGGATTCAGATTGTGCTTCCAAGGGTGTGGAATCCCAACATCCTCTCTCTGGAACCCTTCAGGCAAATGGCAGCCCTGCATCAGGTTCCCACTGCAAACTGAGAACCAGCATTGGCAGAAACTGGGGACTTGGTCCTCCGGTATGCATAGGCAGGAGGGACCCAGTCCCTGCCTTGGCAGCTCCCCAGACCCCTGTGTGTCCCCCAGCAGCAGCAGCAGCAGCAGCAGCAGCAGCAGCGGCGGCGGCGGCGGCAGCAGCGTGGCCTCTGCAATCTCCCCATAAGGTGACAGCACAACCGGGTTTGTGGCCATTGCTGGCAAGGCAGGTGCCCCAGATGACTCACCAGAAGCTTTGCCATGCAGTTCTGTTCCCCAACATAGCAGAAATCCCCAGAGACATTGGTCTCAAACCAGATGTGCTCCCCATAGACCGCAGCCTCCTGAAAGACACAAGATAACACAAGCTCAGAGAGCACCCCCAGAGAGGCATTTGAGCCTCTAAAATGCTTTGTGTAAGGGGCAAGATACTGGACAATGCTGAGGCGAGAGGTTGGAGCTAGGTGGAGGTGGAGACAAGATGCACACAACAGCCAGAGACATCTGGAGAGAGGAAATCTCACAAAGCTGCTGCAATGGCCCACCTGTTGTAAACAAGAGGGCCTCAGGAAACCAGCTCCAAGACCTACAAACCACTTGTAATGTCCTGCACAGGGGAGCTGCTTTCATCACCCTGAGAGGAAGCATCAGGGCAAACTCAGTGCAGGGGACTACCCTGAAACAGCTCCTGTTCTATAACCTGAAGGTGCAGCTTAAAACCTGCAGGGCTTTGTCTATGAGGCAGCAGGGGCTTACTCCTGTTGCTTGGCTTCAGCCAACAGATCTTGGCAGTCTGTAGCAGAAAAACTGGCAGTGGAGTAGTTATGCCATCCCCCCAGGAACCACTTGTGCCCCCATAGCCTCTCTCTTGCAGCATCAAGTAGTGCTGCCAGAAGCACAGATGCTGGCACCAGCTGGAGGCAATGGCAGAGGCCATAAACTTGTCAAAGTCAGTCACCTGGGAAGCCTCAACCCAGGGAAGAGCCTCCTGGTTCTTGGCCAAGAGCCCATTCCATGCAATGCCCAGCAAAACACAGTACAACTTACGCTCCAATCCACAGTGCTGCGTATCTGCCTCTCTGAGTCATTCCTCATGGCTAGCGCTGGGTTTGGCTGGGCTACCATATGCTGGAGACTGGATTTGGCAATCGCTTTCCTGGAAGACACAGGAGGACTGGCTATTAAATATATATGCAAAGCACAACCTGCTTCTAAGATGCAACGTGATGCTGGAGCACAAATGCCTCCTCAGGACCAAGTGGCTGGGAATGAGGTGAATTTCCATCCCAGCTGGCTGAGAAGTACCTGTTCCTGTGAGATAATCCTGTGGGATGAAAAGGGACTGGCCATGCTGCTGATAGTTCAGCCAGACACCTTGTACCCAACAAAAGGCACAGCCTGGGCCTGCTGGGTTAATGCCCTTAGGGATAAGAGCTCCCTTATAAAACACCCTGGGAGTGCCCATGGGCTGTGGTGGTGAGACTGCCTTTGCAGAGACAATCTAGAGCCCCTGTCCAACAGTATTCCTGCATCTGTCCCACACCAAGACACCTCAGAGCCTGGGCTGTTTCCAGACACCCGTACAACAGGCCAGAATAAAAAGCAGCTGTTTGTCTGGGACTAGTGAGCCTCTCCCAGATGTGCTAGGGTGGAGGAAAGGAGCAGGAAATCCAGCCAGAAGAGAAAGTGTGCATCTCCAGCCAGTAACCAGGCCTACCACATTCCTCTGGTCCTAGCCTGGCAGGAGAGAACACCCACAAGCCCCAGGGACTGCACCAAGAACATAAGTGGCAGCACTGGCCCTAGTGGAAGATGCTCAACGTATGCCTCAGCACTGCAAGACACCAATGGCAGCCAGGTACAATACAATGGTGCTAAGTCTCTTCCCTCCTTCCCCACCAAACTTGGGTCTGCACCCCATCTCTTCCCTCCCCAAGGCATTGCCTGCTTGCACACTACCACCATACATACAGCAGCCGGGGGCTCCAGCCATCCATGGTGGTGTGGCAGGTGGGCTCCGGTCCCAAACCCTCGACGAGGGTGGCAGAGGGGCACCTTGTCCCAGCCACTCCTGCACAGTGCTGGCCCAGCAGCCGTGGGCGCCCAGAGGGGAGCAGCCCAGGCTGAGGGGCATCGCTGGAGCGCCGGCGCTGGCTGAGGCGGCGGTAGCGGCCTGGCAGGCCGCAGGCAGCCCGGCTGTACATGACCTCGGCGGGCAGGCGGTGGGAGGAGGCGCGCCGCAGGCAGCGGGGGCCCCGCGACAGCAGCCCTGCCTGGAGCGGCCGCAGCTGGGGCAGCATGGCCAGCCATGTCTCCTCAGCACAATGCTCATGCTGGCCCTCCTCAGCTGCTGCACCACTGTCCTCTGGAGACTCAGATCTGGAGCTGTCGGTGCAGTGAGCCCTGTCCCTCTCCTCTCCCGTGGGAATGAGGCTGGCCAGGAGGACAGTGGGACTCAGCAGCTGGGCATCGATGGCTTGTGCCTGGTCCCTGTGCTTCTGCACGGCAAACCTGGGGCTGAGGCAGGGAGGCGTGGTGCTGGAGCGGCGACGGGTGCCGGGACGCCGAACCAGGCCCAGGCAGGAGAGGGAAGCCGCTGGGGTGCCTGAGCCACGGCGGCACTGGGCTAGTGAGGTGGAGGGCAGCCCCACCTGGGAGCGACGCCTGGCCTTGCCCGTGGGCACAGCCACCACGCTGGTTCGCCTCAGCCTCTTCTGCCCAAAGTGCCGCCTAAAAAAGGTTTCCATTGCATCAGGATGGTGGCTGTTAACAGAGACCAGGAATTAAGCAGGCTCCCGTATGAGTCCCAGGTCAACTGTAGCTGTCAGGGCAAGGGGAGAGGGGGAAGCAGGGGACAGAGGGGTGAAGCAAGGAGTGGGAGACATGGCAGTACTACCCGAGGCGTGTGTTAGGGTGTTGCTCCCCACAGCTTTAGTGCTCCACAGGTCTCATAGCTCAGCTCAGAGGACTGCAATGGGAGGGCAGGTGTCACCACTTAGCCAGGACCCTCTGCCTTCCCTGCTCTCCACTAAACAGAGGCTCTGTGCACTCTGAGGTGCCAATCAGCCCTGGCACCTCAATTACCCTTGCTACTCTCCTGAGGCTGATGCACCTCTGGTTTCCCCATAGGAACCACTCTGGCTAAGCACCAGTCCCACCAAATTTGTAGCAAATTGAAATTAAGGCCTTGTGAGTCCTACAGAAGAAAGTGAGCCAGGCCAGTAAAACCAGGGCAGGAGAATTTGGTAGAAGTGGTCTGGGAGAACTGGAAGCTCGGAGAGGCTGGAGGAGAGCAGAGGAGAATTAGGAAGATCACCCCTTCTGTCCTGAGCAAAACTTCCCTCTCATGGGAGAAAGTGCTTTATGGAAAGCTCATGCTTTCCCTGCCCAGCCCTCAAGGCTTAAGAGGCTGCCTGGACATTGCAGCAGTCTGCTGAAAGCCACAGGTGGAAGGTGCTGCAACAGTTTCAGTGGCAGTTGCTCAGCATGCAAAGGCTTGAATGGAAGGAGTTGAGTCTGGCTAGCTGCAGTGCTCCACTCCTCCAGAGACAGTGCTTCATTTCCCACCCTCCAGCTGCCACCTCTCTTCAGCTGCTAGAGGATTTATTCAAGGCCAGCTTAAAAAAAAACCAACACCAAAACCCACTTTGGTAGAAGCAAACCTCTTCAATTGCTACCAAGGCAGGGGACTCAATCATGGCAGCCTGCAAGCACATGCAAGCCACCACCACTCTCAGTGATTTCCATGCTGTGCAAGGCATCTCCTCTACCCACCACAAGCGCATGGGGCATTATTAAATACCTATTATTAGTAGATATTTAGAATAGAGACTCAGCAAGGTATAGTACAGGGAAACAGTCACCTCCTAGTCCTGCTGGCCACACTATTTTTGGTAGAGGCCAGGATGCTGTTGGCCTTTGTGGCCACTTAGCACACGCTGGATCATTCAGATGGTTGCCAATGAGCATCATCAACAGGTATTAAAAACTGTCTGAACAAATAAAACATATTAAAAACCACAAGTAAGAACACGGAATGTCACATGCTGCAACAGACCCATTCTGGCCAGCTTTAGCTCCTGGGAGAGACATACTGACCAAGGGCACCTCAAATGAGCTGAATGGTTGTCCCGTCCTGCCCCAGATATTCCACCAGCACAAAGCTGCTGTACCACTTACTGTGGGCAGGAAGACCTCTTAATACAGCTTCCTTCCTTTTTGCACCAGTCTCGTGAGGAAATCTGCTAGAACAACCTTGGTTTGACATTTATGTTTCAACACTAGCTGACTGCAGACCTTTTTATCTTCAGGGCTGTCTGCAAATGGCACATGGGATCAAGCTCTGACCACCAGTAGTGCAAGTTATTACAAGATTGCCATCTGACAGCCCATGAAAACAGCATGTGGCAGCTCAGATATGCTGGCAGTACATATCCCCATCTCTAGCATCTCACTTCCAACCTGAGCTCCAAACGGTGTATTGCAGGTGCGAGAGCTGCTGCTGGTGGAACAGATGGACCAACTGCCAGGGCTGCCCATGGCTGATATGCACTAGCAGAGCTGTGTGCAGAGCAGCTGGGAACCATGCACTAGGCAGAGAGGAGCCCAAACAGAAATAAGCCCTGGAAGCCCTGGGCCTAACACCAGCACATTACTGGCATCTCCTTTGTTTGTCACCAAGAAAAGATGGAGAGGAGCCAGCACCTGTGACTGCCCTGTAGACTGCATAACTTGGCTCAGTTAGGTAAGGAGGCTAGATGGAGGCAGCCTGGCATTTGCAGGGTGCAAAGTAAAGGAAGTACTACTGCATGTACTGAGATATCAACTCTACTTATGAGCAGATACACACTATCATTTCAATCTCCTTGTGTGAATAAGAAAAAGAGACAGCAGCTCTGGTCTGCTCATGATCTGAAATCAGAGCTCTTCAAAGGTAGGGTGTTTTTTATTACCAGACTCTTCAAAGCATCCTACACACACTGCCTGGCCTCAGTGCAGAGATGCTGCTGAAGCAGGAACATGTCCCAGCATGATCTAAACACTCTTGGAAAGCACAGCAGGGATCAAAGAGGAAAAACTTGCATTTTGCAACGGCAGTGGACATGGAGCCTGTGCATCAGCTGTTAAGGAGACATTTCTCCATATATCCAGCAGCTATCCCTCATTTGGTGATGGTGGCTCCAAAACCAGGCAAGCTGACCTTTAGGGCTAAACATGCAGTGTCCTCCATGACAATCTTTGCCCGCATCAGGAAGAGAATCTGGATATTCAGCTCCACTGTCCTGCTTTGCTTCACTAGCCTTGAGCAAACTCCCATGTACCATACTTAACAAGCTCTCTGTGACAGGCAGAGGGATCCTGTGCCATACACCCTCTTGGCTCTTCCTCTGCATTATTATTCCCTTTGTCCTTCCAGCAGCCTGGTCTATTCCTGCCAGTGCCCAGAAGCAACAGAGATCTCAGGTTACCTTCATACAGTAACAAATCTGGCACCCCTCTACTGGCACCAAAGGAGGCAAGAGGACCCTACTGCAGGACATTGCTGGCACTTAATGCATAAGCCTTAAGCCACAGAGAAGTCTGGACATAATAACATCATCAGTTCCTCCTGACCTTTCAGCAAACCTCCAATTAGTCAACTGGAAAGCATTTTTTCCAACCACGGGACTACAAGGGAAAGAAGTCGGAGAGTTTCGCCCTGTTCCATGACGAGCACCTGTCCTGATGGCAGCTGGCTGGATTCCTGTGTCCTGGCTAGCTGTGGGTGCTGAGGAACTGCTGTGGCACTAGAGTTGGCAGAGTGTGAGCAGGAGCCCATTTCAGTTTACAAGCTGTCTTCTCCTGGCAAAGACACTTGACTCGTACAGATCAGCTACAAGGAAAGTGTGTTATTTATAGCCACTCTTTTGTGACAGCAAGATCTCCTGCGGTTCTGCCTCCCTGCCACGGCACTGGAGAGACTGAGGGACCTAGGAGCCCTTCTGGAGAGCTGCTGCTCATTCCCACCCTGCTGCCACACCACTGGCTGCCTTCAGCCCGCTTCCATCACAAGCTTGCACACCCCACACTGCCCTTTCAGTGTTCTGATATTCAATCTTCCCACGTACGCTACTGTCCTCACACCACCCCTGCTGAGATCCTGTCCCTGCTCTCCCATCCTGCTTCCCACGCATCATCACCGACCTCTCCTCTCCCTGGAACTCCCCAGCCAAATTTCTCTGACCTTACAAGAGCAACCTGCACAGATGAGGTCGGCTGAGGAAGATGCCCCCATGCCAGATGGGGGAGGAAAAATGCTGGTCAAGATGTGGTGCAGCCCTTAGGCTTTGGTTGCAGTGAGGTGTGCAGTGATCAACAAGTTTCCAAACTGCACTTTGTTTCTACCCAGAATTTCCCCTCCAGCTGTCATCTCTCCAACCATCACACAAATAAAACAGTCAGAAGCTCCCCCATGCTGAGTCCAGTATGAGCAAGGAGATGGGGCTATACCCAGCCCAGGGGCAGGGAGGCTCCATCCAAACCATGAGCCTTTCAAAGCACCATGAGGGGTGAGCTATGGGCTATGCTCATCTATTTTAGTATTTATACATTTGGCCTACTGCAACAAGTGCCATCACCTATTACAGGCCACTTCCAGGTTTCCAAGCTGCAGGAGCATGGTATTCCCCAGGCAAGGACAAGGACATCCTCAGCAGCACTGTCACCCTGCAGAGGAGGGGATTACTGCTGCAGCTGTAAAGTTGCCCCTCCAGGCTGTGGAAGCCAGTTTCTGATCCTAGCAGGGCACTCAGACGGTGACACATCTCAGCTTATCTCTCAGTGAGTGCTGGGCCTGATCAAGATGAATTCAGACGTCTCTGCTAGTGAGAAAGCAATGCTTTCTCAATGTGCTTAGAAACCAGCTGGCAGTCAGATGCATGCAGCTGCAGAGGACCTCCTCCCAGCCCTGTGGTCCTTGAGGTCCCTGTCAGGGCTACTGGGCAGAGACATGTGAGCAAAGCATCCCTAGCAATATCTAAGAACATTTACCAGCTTGCTCAGAAGACTGTCAGTGTCACTGGGCTCCCTGGGTGGCCAGCCTGGAGGTCTCAAGACAGCACTCCTTCACAAGTGACAGGCATCTATGTCAGCATAGCCTCTCTGTACCCTTCTTGTACCTGGCTGAGCAAGAGCACAGCTCACAGACTGTCAGAAGCTGGGGACGCCACAGGGAGGAGATACAGCCTCGAAGATGCTTTCTGTGAATGAACAAGTCAGGGTAACAGATACAGCACTGGAGACCAGCAGCTGCCTTGGGCAGGGATTGTAGCAAGGCAAAGAAATCAAACACAGCTTGACAGTTAGTCACTGTAGGCTTCTCCAAGTGGCAAAGCCAGGTGGAAAGACACTGCTTGGCCGTGCCTCAATCAAAGCAAGGCCAAAACTATCCCATCTTCATGCCTGGCCCTTCACAAGAAAATGCTCGCATTTCATTTTCTGGGAAGAACAGGGGCTAGGAGCAAAAGGGACTAAGACTTTTTATACAGTTCCTAGCATTTTCCCAACATCCTTCTCATGGCAGCTCCACCCCACCTCACCCAAAGCTCTGCATGATGCCATGGTGTCATCTCCTTTTCACTACCTTCTCAGGGAAAACGTGAGATCTGTTTTAAGGTACATCTGTCAGAGTAACTCAGATCCTCCAAAGAAGCTTCATAAAGTGAAGAGTTTGCCAGCCATAACATTCAGAGTAATGTTCCCATTACAACAATATGATCTCCTTCCCAAAATCCATGGAAGACAGTGTTTTATCTTAATTTAAACCAAAACCATTTCCTTGCAGCCTCCTAGGCTGACTCTGGGCATTTATATCCCTTGACAACTTTCCACCATCATAATGTTATGAAGTTTATATGCCACTACAGTAAATAATCTGCCTCCTGGCAATCAAGAAGCCTGACAGCACTGATGTAAACAATCTGTTACTGCATTTGGCTGAGGAGCCAAACAGCAAGACTGACAGCCTTGAGCCATGAATTAACCAGGGCTGAAACACAGAGGATGAGCCACCACCGTCAGCCACAGTGCTGGGGCAGAGGCTGACCAGGGGTCGGGAGAGAGGCTGGCCACAGTTTCTATTTTGGTCCCATCAGCAGGACAAGCGATGCAGGCTGGGAAGGACTTGGAGAGTTTCTTTTCTCTCTCTCTGAGCTTCCTTTCCAGAGTGACACGCATGAAGCCAAGCAGTGGGGGCCTCAGCAGGGTGTTCTGGTGGCTTAGGTACCCAGACCATGATTTCTTTTGTAGATTCACATTATCACACCCAGTGATGGTCCCCTCCTTCAGTATGTACAGCTCTGTTCCTCACACGGAGGGACATGCTATTTAAAGGCTAGCCCCACAGCCCTGCTGTTTGATATCAATACCAAGAGAAGTCCCACAGTTTTTCACCAACACACAAGGACAAAATCCTGGCACAGAAATTACTACCAGCCACAGTGCTGCACCAGGCAGGGTAATACACAGTATCTGTCCATGGCAGCAGCCCCAGGGAGGAGGCAATGGACCTTGTGTAACAACAAAGCTGTAGTGCGGCAGATACAGAACACAGGCAGTGGTTCCCAGGGCTAGTAAGTCTCTGCACCTTCTAAAACAAAGTCAAGAAAACCTCAGGCACTCCACAACAGGCACGGATCACTGATCAGAAAGATGGGATTTGCATGCCCCCCTCCAGCCCACAGCAGGGATCAGGAAGGGCATCCCATTGCTCCTGGTATAAGCAAGGAATAACAGTGCCACCAGCACCAGAGGTTATGCCAAGAGTCCACAAATGTGTCCTGCTTTCCCAAACTATCCCAAAGCAAAGCAATTGAGGACTGAGAGTCCTGGCAAGACAAAAGTAGCAGAATGGGTGGCTGGAAGTACACCACTGGCAGGGAAACCCTACAGAAACAACAGCCAGGTGCCACTGAGTGCCACGGCGGCTGCGTTTCACAGACCCCTCACCTGAGCCCAGGGAACTGCTGGCTCAGCTAGATCAGCTTGCTCCAAGCTCTGGTAGCAAACTGCTTGACAGAAGCAAAGTTGAGGTTCTTGGGGATGACTCTGAGGTCTGCTCCCTTGCTCTTCACAGTGGTCCGTATCCAAAAGGCCATACCTACAAACTAAGGGCTGTCTCTCCCCCCAGGTCCCCTCCCACCCCCCACCCAGCACAAACAAAAGCAGCAAACATGAGGGAGAGGGACAAGCAGGATAAGGAAAGGGGAGATAGTGGGAAAAAGCTCCCGTGACCTGATCCAGAGCGGCGCAGGGGTTGTGCAGGTGCCGAGTGGGAGACAGTGGCTGTGCTGCAGCAGCGGGCCAGCCCTCCCCTACCAAGTCCTAGTTTGGAGAGAGTGCTTGGCTCTCCCTCCGCTCCTCCCCACTCTGCAAACCCTGACAGCGCTCGTTAAAATAACCAGCTGCACTTCCTCTCCAAGCAGCGCCGAGGCCGGCTCGCCCCCAGCTGCAGGCGCATGCACCACAGCGGGCCCGGAAAGAGAGGGGTCCCCACGGCGCCAACTGCTCTCCGAACACTCGACTGCAGTTTGGGGATGGCGCAGCTTCCCTGGCAGCGGCAGTAGGAGGACACACACCAAAGTGGCGATTCTCTCCTGCCTCTTTGGAATCTGGATAAAGCGGTTTGCACAGCTGATGAGTCAAGCTGCCAGCCATGGAGAGCCTGTCTCCATGCACAGGAGGTAACTTGCCTCTGAGTTAGTCTTTGGTCCAGGCAGACTCCACAGGTGTCTCAGGAGCTTTTTGTCTTCATCGTGAAAACCCTCCATGGGACCTCCCATAGCCAGGCTGGGGACTTCCCTGTCATGCTTCACCACTATCCAGGTTCCCCAGCTGCCTCTAGGGATCTGGTCACAGACAAACACAACTCATCTTCCTTTTGGGGCCACAAAATCCATCTCCTCTTTGGTCTTTGCAGAGAGGGGAGAGAAGGTCAAATGCCACCTCACTCCACGATGTGCATCATCAGCTATTGTTATTTTGGTCATTTAGCTGGGCAATGAGAGCCAATAGCCACACACAGGCCTTAGTGAGTCAGTGTGGGTGGCTGCAGCTGAGACCTCGTCCTTTCACACCCTGCCCCCCTCCTGCCTGCCCTTTCCCCTTGCCTACATGTCATGGCTAAAATTAGACAGGGAGCTCTTTTCAGTGTGTAGGAATGTGTGTGTGTTTGGACTGTGCCTAAGGCTCCTTGGGGCCTGGAGCAGGACTACAGTAACACAATCATAACAAAACGTCACAGAGGCTGCAGCCAGTGTGGCAAAGGCAGCCAGCTGCCTTCCCTGATGGGTGTCTTGAAAGCAGCTCACAGGAAACTATTCCCCAGAGGGTAGCCAGGCCCAAAGGCTGAGCTACCACCATTGCTGTCATCTCCATCCTGGCAGAAAGAGCAAGTGGCCTTTTTGAGTAGGACAGAGGGGTGGGAAGGACACATAAGCGAACTCGTCCATTGCCAAAACTGCTGAGGATTGCATTCGGCCCTTTTCTCACAAAACCAGAGGGGAAAGGGAGCTGGAGATACCCAGGGCAGGCAGGAGGTGTTCACCCTGGTCAGTCCTCAAAACTGGCAGTTGATGAAGTATGGAAGGTTCTGCGTCCTTCCCTACACGGAATATCTACATATCCTTCAGAATTCCCTTCCTACTGCCGGGAAAGACCCAGCTACCACTAGCAGTCAAGCAGGTCCCAGCACTGTCATAGCCTCGGGGCAGCCATGCTGCCAGCTGCAGAAGGGCCTCTAGGAACAGGCCCCAGTCCATCATTGTTAAGATTCAGTTACGGAGACTGGCAGGATATTTTATCAAAGAGAAAATTAAAAATGTGCTGCAACTAGTCAATCATTCAGAGCAAAGTAGCCTTATAAGAGATATGCACGGTTCCTTGCCAACTCCAACTCCAGCCAAGGAAGCTTAGCACAGATTCACAGAATGATTTGGACTGGAAGAGACTTTAAAGGGCATCTCGTAGCAACCCCACTACCATAGTGAGGAACACCTTCTACTAGACCAGGATGCTCAGAATCCCATCCAACCCAACCTTGAACAGTTCCAGGGAAGGTTCAAGCTTCCAGCTTGTTCCCAGCTGCCTCATGCCCACCCTGCTCCTCCTGTCCCCTGTGGTCTATGCATGGCAGAGACAGCTGCTGATACCACTTGCTGCTTCTCATAGTCACCACAATCCTATCTTTCTGCTGGGGTGGAAGGACCTGGACTTACAAATGGATACAGCCTAGAGGGGTGACCATAATGGATTGCAGGTGACCCCAAAATCTCTTCCAAGTCAATTTGACCACCAAGAGACCAAGGTCACTAATTCTCCATGTCCCTGGAGGCAGCAGGAGCAGGAAGCCTAAGAACTCTCTCCTCAAGTTCAGTCATGCAAACCTTGCTGCCGTTCTCCTCCTAGCCCCATGACTCAGTAAGCCCTCAGCCTGTTAACATACAGACAGGTGAATGGGGTGTGATGGAGAGCAGTGGCTCCCAGAGCTACTGTCACAGGTTTCAGTCTGCTGTGTTGAAGCAGAAACCACTGCTCCAGGCCGAGGCTCCCCAGGCCCACGCAGCCCTGAGCAAGACTTTCCATGTGAGGAGATCCTGATCCCACGCACCTGAAACCACACCACAAGCGGCAGCCCCTGCAGATGTCTGCAAGGGGGAGAACTGCTCAGCATCCCTGAGAAGCCCAGAGATCTCTCCACATCACAAAGCCTGAGACAGGAAAGACAACTCCCAAGCCTTCATCATGACCCTGTGACTAAGCACAGCATATGCTGACTTGCCACATAAGTGGCATTTGTTAGTCTAACTGTGACCCTGTTACTGATATCATGTCTAACCTTTGGTTTCACTTTTTCACCTCATGGCAGCAAGTGACTAAGTCTTTTTCTCCCGCACCTCACATCAACATTCAAGAAACTCCTTTTAACAAGGTTAAATCTATTATTTCTTGGCTTTGCTGAATGCCATCTTGCTCTACTGCAGAAATGGGAGGGCAGGAGGAAAAGTTGGGTTTTTTTTCTCCTCCACCCTTTTTATTCTAAATGCCCTCAGCATATCTGGTCTTAAGTGCTTCCTTTTTTTCTTTCATCTTAACATCCCCGTATCTGCCAGAATCACCGATGAGCATTTTTTTCCATCATCCTTCAGAGAGGGGAAGAAGCAATGCCCATGCAGAAAGCAGACCACTGTTCCCCTTCCTGGAATGGACTAGCACTTTAGCACAGACCAGTAACACAGGGCTGCCTTGCTCTGCTTCCTGAGTTTCTCTGTTCCTCCTCCCATGCCCAGAGAGAAACTGAGTGCTCCAGAGACTTGCGATGTGGGAGGAGTGACCCAGGCTCCAGGTGCAGAAGTTGGGTGGGTGCCATTGTGAGGCTCTGAGTGGCACCAGGACATGCAAGCTAGTACAGGGAGGAGCTGGCTGACAGCTGTCTTGGCTGGAGGCTTGCCTCTGAGCATCAGCCAGCCCACAGCAGCAGCTGACCAGTTTATGCCATCAAGTTCACCAGCCACTTCAGCCACAGAAGCATAAAAAAAGATGTACGCAGATGCTTTGCTAAGCCCTTTCTTGCTGAAGGGAGGAAAGCAAAACCAGGAGCAATGAGTCAAGGCCAGCAATCCTGGAGAAGGGACATGTCACAACACCCAGCTGAAATCAGCTGCAGGGAAAGGGCTGGAGTCGCAGAGCAGAACACAAGAGCTCTGAAGAACAACCATGCCCTCTGGTGTTCAACCCATGGGTCTTTGGACCTCTCCAAAATCCATCTGCCTCCCCTCTGCAGAGCACTAACTGGCCTCTCAGCCTCTTGCTCCCAACACGACCAGACACAGGACTCCCAAGCAGCCCTGGGACACAAGATTTTTATGTCTACAACATCAGGCAAACATGAGACTGAGTGGCAAACTCAGCAAGGCCCAGGATGCCATGCAGAGAAACTGTGTAGCAGAAGCCAGGAAGAGCAGTAAGGGTCTTCCACTGTGGCACTCACGCACGTGCAGCCAAATCCGGACCAGGCTGATGTGCTGCTCTACAAAGAACAAGGCATAGGGAGCCTGGGAATGGAACCTGGGACTTGTCCCTACCTCCACATCTCAGGAACACTTCTGAGTGAGGTATTGGCTAGCCCCAACACCGTGTCTAGCCTAGGAACATGGCTGGAACTACATCCCAGCAATGGTGATTGTCTCCCAGGCCCTGTTCTTCCACCATTTCTGGCAGTCATAGCTTTACTGAACTTCAGACTGCTTCAGCTAAATTTTATTATTTATTATTATTTTATTTAGTCATTTAGCTAAACCACCCTCAGTGCTGTCACCTTAGGTCTTCCAAGCACTAAGCATGCACTAGGTCTAAGTGCTCATGCACACATTGGCTAGGACATAGAGGAGGAAGACCTCAACTGACCTTCAACCCAAACACCAGCAAAACAGAAGCTGCCATGTTAGTTGATCAAAGTCCAGCAGCAAGCTGCCCTCTAGGACATCTAGTTAGTGACACAGGCATGAGGCAAATAGCCTGGCTTTTGGTGGCCTTGGTTATTAGTACAGACACAAGAGGGTGAAGTGGGGTGAGACAGGGAGGAGAGCTCTTGAAAAGAAACGTTGCAGCAGCTGCTGGGACTGCACAGCCTGTGCAAGCCAATAAAAATACCACATACTTATACACCGCTGGCCAGTGCTTTATCCTCCTGGATCCCCACCGGCTGGGCTGGCTGCCCTGAAGACAAGGGGAGACACCTTTGTGGGGCAGATGGAGTCTAGGGACACAAAGAGAGTGGTCAGCAAGCCATGAACATGCCTGGCTGCTCAGCACACAGCACTGTCCTCCCCCACCCCAGTGCCATCTCTCCACTGCACATGCTCTCCCCTTGCCTCGGCACTTGCAGATCCCAGGGGCTCCAAGGGCATCCGTGCCACCACCCATGCTGTCAGCCACGGAGGTCAATGCAGGCAACATGCCTATGAAGCTGGAGTCAGCAACACTGCTTTTCCCTAAAGAGCCAGTCAGCAAACATGAAGCACCACACTCCTGCATCTGCAATACTAACCCAGCCCAGTTTAGAGTCATCTCCAGCCCAACCCAGCCAGCTGCAAGAGGCCACACAATTCAGGGACCAGAGCCAGGCTGGCACAGAAAGAAAGCCCTGCTTCCCTTCCTCCTTCCCAGTGCTGGCCTGGTTCCTGGCTGTCTCCTTTCACCTCAACTGCTAGGTACAGGCATGGTTTTGAATTTCAAATAAATCATGAAGGCACTCTCCAAGCCTCACATGGAGAATCATTGTTTGGGCAGGGCAGAGCAGTTCACCTGCTCCCAGCCCTCTGGCCCCTGTGCATGGGCACCAACCCTTAGGAGTCCCAGCTACCACCAGCCAGGGGCTGGACAGCAAAGCACTTGGTGACCCAGTGCAGATGGGAAGTATCATTCTTGGGACCCCTCTGACACTCACCCCCGTCACATCTGCTTCCTCACTCATTCAAACAAGAAAACTTGTGGGTGAGTAACATTGTTTGAGCCCAGGTAGGGGATCCTCAGCAGTAGCCTCTGCCAGAACATCTCCTGGCCCCATGCCAGCATGCAACCCTGCCAGGAGCTGTAGGAGAGAGAAGGATACCTCCTTCCATGCATCCCAGCAGCTCTTATAGGACAAGAGCCCTGTAGCTTCATAATCCTGTCATCTGCCAGCCTCACATGGGTACAAAATCTCTGCAGAAAACAAGCACCCTACCCCCTGCCACACTTCAGCAGTGGCAGCTGCCATGCACGAGCTGCCAGAGAGCCCCATGCCACGTCCTCTTGTGTGGTGACCTCAAGCTTGGGCAGTAAGAGGCTTAGCCCTGGATCTGAGAGGCTCCTGGCCAGAGCCAGGGTGGCAAGGCAGGACAATGTACAGATAATCTGACCAAGTGGGAACTTTCACACGGAGAGGATGGCACGTGGCAACCTGCATGGGCCCCTGCTCCCGCTCTTGAATGGCTACAGGCCACAGCAAGAGGCTGGGAGCTCAGGAGAAGGCTCCAAGCCATCTTAGGTACTTCTACCCAGTGATTCTCTATCCTCATGCCATTGGAGAGTCCTGCCCGAGTGGAGGTGGGGCCCTCCACAGCCAGTGGGGAGCAGGCAGCAAGGAGTTCCCCTGCTCTCTGGCTCTGGCTGCGCACCTGGGCTGACAATGGCAAGCAAGGGACAGGCTGTTTGCACATATGCTTCCTGTGGAAGCCAAGTTGCACCAAAACAAGGGGAAAACCTTCTGCAAGAAGGCTCTACGTTAGTTGCCCTGACTTCCTGGGCCAGCCAGCTGGGACATGTGACACTTTCAAAGCCATAGCATGTGCTGGAGCCAGGGCTGCTCCAGCCCTGCAAAGAGATGAGATGCTGCTGGGAAGCAGGGAAAGTGAGACAGGGTGAGTGGAACCAGGAAAAGGGCAAACTCTTGCCCATTAGTGCTGGGTGGGATTTTCACACTCTGGCTGGGTTCTCCCATATGGGGCTGGGACTAGAGTCACAAGGTGGCATCCAGCAATAATGTCTGAGAGCAAGCAACAGCCCATGAGACACACCAAAGGAATCTCCCACCAGCATGAGGTACATGGAGGACCAGGCAGCAGCCAAAGGGTGGGACTACCTCCAGCCAGACTTCCATCTGTGCTCAGAGTGGGGCTTTCTTACCAGTGACATGTACCTGCCACCCTGCACTCACAGCTTGGGCAGCATCCTGCAGTCCCCCCAGACACAGGTCTCCAGTTCTCACAGCTGGGCAGGGTTTCTCTGAGATGGGGCATGCTTAGCTCATTTCCCCAGGCTCTGAACTGAAGGGCTGACAGCCGTCAGCTGGGCAAAGCTCAAGCCAGGCTATTTCCAGGCACAGGAGCTATGGTCACAGGTAGAAACTGGAACTGACAGCCTAACCCAGACAGTATAACCTGCCCAGCAGCCAGGGTTGAGACAGGAGGCCCATTAACTTCTACTGTCTGGGACAGCATGAAGTGGTAAGAGATCCTCTCAGCTCCTCATCATGGCACAAGGAAGAGCTTCCCCTGCAGGCAGAGCTCACAGTTAAGTACAAAATTAGCTCCCTAAGGCATCAACCCCTAAGCTGCAGACAGGAGAAGAACAGCACTGGGTCTAACATACATCCAGTGTGGACAGGACTCCATCCCTGCTGGGCAGTGGCCTAGCCAGCACAGCCTCACTGCTTGCATTGGCAGAGCTTCACCCTCCACCTCGTGTCCTGATGGGAAGAAGAAGAAAGCCTCCCAGCTCCCAGACACAGACTGCAGCTGCTGCTGGATCTGCAAGTTGCAACAGAAACAAGAGTATACTTTTGTATTACTGGAGAGCTGGTTTAGGGAAAGCTCTTGTACCCAGGACTGCAAAGACAGAGCCACTTATTATCCCTAGAGCTTGGTGTCAGCTCAGGAACCAGCAGGACAGGTTTCCCCTATTTCCACATCTAGGCCAGACGTGTTCCCAGGCTAGATCTGCACCAGAGTCCCTACCTCCAAAATCTCCAGCAGAAGCCATTCACCTCCTGCCAGTACCCCATCTCTTCCAAAACAGATTGTTTGTGGGCCCAAGGGTCAAGGAGTCTTAGTGTGCAGCCTCACTCTACTCTTGAACTCAGCATCTCAAAGGCAGCACTGGTTCAAAAGAACCAGCATGCAAAGGAATGCACGGCTGGGAGGTAACTCGGGAGCTTCAGCTCACAGTCACCCAGGAAAACAGAGCTCTACTGAAAGCGGAGCTGCATGTTAAATTTAGAGGCTTTGCCACGTCTCTGGAGAGACTGTCTGCTCCCCAAGCACTGCACAATGATTAGTAAAGGAAATCCTACACTGTGTCTCCCATCACCCACCAGAGCTCAGGTTGCCTTTCCAGATAGCATTGCCCCATTGCAGAGGGCTGGCCTCCTCTTACGAGCATCTCCTTAGTGCCCAAGAGGGCTCCCACAATCAAACAGCTCTCAAACTCTCCCTGCTTGCGCCACACACAACTTTGCTTCTCCCCTCTCAACACTGTATCCTTGCAAAGACCTGCGTCCACTCCCAGTGCCTGACTCTCCTATTGTTTTTGTTCAAAGGAGGAAAGCAGTCCATCATCCTCTTTCCTTTCAGTCCCTTGAGGAGATTACAGGGTTTCCTGAAAAGGTTGCTCCAATTCCTAAGAAGATTAGTGGAAGGTGTCCCTGCCCATGGCGGGGGGTTGGAACCGGATGATCTTTAAAGTCCCTTCCAACCTAAACCATTCTGTGATGCTATAATTAAACGTCCTGGCATCTTCTCTGATCTGGCACATGTCACTGTGGCAGCCCCTGCTCTGATCTTCAGAGCACAGGGGTGCCTGGGACTGGAGAGATAAGGCAGGTGGCAGGTAGGGTCCACACTATGGAAGACCTCAGTCTCTGGAAGCAGTCAGACCCCTCCCCATACTGATCCTTCCCTGCCCTATCTCACAGCCCCACTGTGAGCTGGCAGCTGTCCCAGCCTGGCTCTGCCGCGAGGCTGCATTGGCTGCCAACAGGTATGCCTGCTCAGCATGCCCAGTGCTTTACTTTTCCCCCATTGAGAAAAAAGTCCCTGAGAAGCTCCACTGAAGGTCAGGCCCTGTGCAGAGATTACAGAGCAAACTCAGCAGTGGAAGCAACTCTCTTGGCACATCCTATATGCCCTGCAAACAAGCCCAAGCATCACTGCAGAGTACAGCTGGGGATTCCCACAAGTGACACAGGCCCAGGCCTAGCTAAAGCTACCCATCCATCACCTCTGAGCACGACGGGGAGCAGAGGCTGGCAGTTTCAGAGCTAGAGCCATACAAAATCTGCATGCATGGAGAAGTAGGAAGATGATTGCTCAACAGCTAGCTGGCTGCAAGGTGCCTTGTGAAAAAGCTTGTCCTGAGGGAAACACTGCTCTCGGCCTGCCAGCCTGCAGAGCACAAACTTCAGGCTCCTCACTACCATCTGGTCTTCCCCCAGGGCACCTGGGGCTTACCCCACTGCACAGCCTCTCTACTGCACCTGCACAGGGGAAAGTAGGTCTAAGGGCACCCCCCACACAGCTGAGATGAGCAAGGCTGTGCTGCTGTCCCAGTGGCAGATTGTTCTCAGCTTTCACATGGGTGTAAGCATCAAGCTGCAAGAAAGACAGCGACAAGTGACGTCCCAGAAAGATGTAGGCGGGTGCTCGGCTCAGTTTCTTGAGTGCTGTTTACCCACAGGCTGTGCCACCCACAGACCTTTCCTGAGGCAGTGGCAGGCAGCCTCAGGCTCACCTGCAGGCTCCAGCACAAGGGTCACAGCCAAAAATTTGGTCTCATGCTCTGCTGGACTACTAACTGCCAGCTGCCCCACTGGTGGCTATGGTCCCTGCTTATGCTATCACACCAACCAACATACTTCCTTTGAAGCAGGATTTGTTACAGAAGCTCTGAAGCCCACAGGGAAGATCCAGTTCAGAATCTCACTTCACTGGCACAGGGGCGAGCAAGAAACAGGCATTGTCACCAGCACTTACACTCCTTCCCCAGTTCCTCCCTGGAAAGGGTAAACTGTGCAGCTCACTCATAGCATAAGAAACAGGACAGCTAGAAAGGCAATTTAATCCTAACCACCACCTCTTATCTGATCAGCCCAAATCTCTTTATCAGCCCAATTAAAAGAATTACCCATCCACATCCCTGATGCATGTATTGTGCACTTGTTTCTGTCGGCTCTAGAGCCAATTACTCCACCCTCCTCTAAGGCAATTATAAGGTACAGAAATAAGCCTGCTTGCAAAACACTTGTACCATTGGAGGCAAGAGCTTGGGGGCTCACCTTTCTGTTGCTTCAAACCCCCTGAGGGTTCACCTGCCCTGGGGACAGGACAGGATCTCTTGCCATTTTGCAGACCTCTGCCTCCCCTGGCCATGCCTCCCAGTGTTGCTACAGGCAGAGTCCAGGACAGGGTGTCCACCTCAGGAGACCTCTCTCCTTGAAGCCAGAGCTCTCCAGAGATCCACTCACGCCACTGAGCAAATTCCTCCCCATTACCTAAGCTTGCTCTAGACCAGTTTCCCAGTCACATACGGCTCTGGGTAAAGCTCAGAATAGAAGTGGGCGCAAATTTCCTCACTAATGGATGTTGGAAAGCATTTGGTGGGTAGGGGCTGGCTGTACTTTTTGACAAAAGGAAGTGTAGCATAGCATAGCCATCCCTTGTAATCCCTCAGAGGAGGTGAAGAAACTTCATGCCATCCTCTGTTCCAGTGCTCAGGTGGGCATGAATTCAGTGGCATAGAGCCAGTTATCCTGCATAATTTCTCATTGAGTTTACCTCCCACTGGTGTGTGTGGGAGCCCCTTCAGTCCCAGAGATTCATGGGAATCTCTCCTCACTACCCTGTGGCTCTGGGTGTTGCATTCAGCACCCTGAGCCAGAGGGAACTGGGTCCCTCCATCAGCAGCAGAAGGGTGAGAATGCACTAAACGATGCAGTGGCCACTTCCAGTTGTCCTGGCGGGTCTGCTAGCCTCCTCCTGCTCCTCCTGCCATCCCATTTTGCCTCTCCCCATCTGTCCACACTGCCAAAGGTTGTTCACATGTGGAAAACTTCCCCTTGGCTCTGATCTACATTGCAGTAACAGCAGCCTGAACCCCAAGACTCAGCAAGAGATGCCACACAGTATTTCCAACAGGCCAGAGACTGCCAGGAGCTCAAGGCAACCATTGCTGGCAGCTCTGAAACCAGAGCAGAGAACACCACTCTGTGGTGGAGTGACTTTGCAAGCCATCCACTCCCAGGTCCGGCTTGGCTGTGGAAGTTGAAATTGGAGCCTTTCCCCTCCAGTCAGCACGTGTGATGCCACTCCGGTGGCACTGCATCCTGCTTCAACTGCTGCCATATACCAAAAATACCCATGAGATGTAGAAAGTTTGTCATGGGGCCACCAACATGGCTGAGGGCCACAGTTATCGAGCACAAGGAGAGGGTGAGAAAATGGGGCCGGTTTGGCCTGCATAAAATTTTGAGGGGGAACATTATTACTATCTTCAGCAACCTGATGGGAAAGTACAGAGAAGATTGGGTTCAGATGCTGCCCAGATGTGCATGGTGACAAGCTGAGGGACCAGGCACAGGTTGCAACAAGGGAAACGGAATAGTTATTAGAGGGAAAAACAGAGTAGCTGAAGCACGGCAGTGGGTGTCCATGGAAGTGGGTATCCTATGTTGTCTACACCCTGGCAACAATCAAAACTCAACATCAGTAGCTTGATTCTGATTCGACCCTGCTTTGAGACAGCAGTGAGGACCAGGCGATCTCCAGAGGTTCCTTCAGACCTCAGTTATTCAGTGTTTTCAAAGACCTCCGGATGGCAGAGGTACCAGGCTCTGGTACTTGGAGGTACTTCGCTTACACAGTCCAAATCCCCACAAGGCTAAGAGAGAGGCTTAAGGGAGGCACAAAAAGCCCAGCTGGCTCTAGGACGGATGCATACGAAGCCGGTATCCCAGCCGGCAGCATGGGACGAGCACAGCCGTCTCTTGGCGTGGCAGGACCGCCAGTGTCGCGGGTGAAGCACGGGACGGGCGCGCGGGGATGGAGACAGGCAGCTCTGGGCTGGGGGAAGCGAAGCCCCCAAAGACGAGGCTCCGATTCCACGGGGGCGACAGCGAGCGCAGCGAGGGCAACGCTCCCCAAATTCCCATCACTCGTGCCAAGAGCTTGAAAGGAGGGAAAAGCAAACTCACCCCGCTCCATCCTCACAACCTGTCCCGCATCCCCCTGCAGCTGCGCTCAGCCGGGGTCAGCCCCTCGACTGGGCCTGGTGACGGTCCGGCGGCGGGAAACTCTTTGGGAGCCGGTGCTCCGCCGCCTCCGTTCCGGATGCTCCGGCCGCCTACAGCCAGCCCTTGCCCGGGAGCCTAGCTCTCTCCGGCCCCGCTCCGCCGCCAGGTGCCGGGGCGGCGGCGCAGGCACCACGCGGAGCTTGCCCGCCCGGCGGGTCCCGCCGCCCGCCCCTCCCGGTGCTCACCTGCGCCCAAAGAGCTTGAGGCCAGTGAAGCGCTTGTTGCTGTGGCGGCGGCCCAGCGGAGGCGGCGGCGGCAGCCCCCGCTCGGGCTCGGCGCCGCCTGACGCCCCGGAGGAGTCGGCTGTGGCGGCGGCGGTGTCGGAGGAGGCGGCGGAGGGCGAACCGCCGTCCGGCGGGGGCCAAGCCGCCTGCAT